>RJWM01019780.1:0-38682 GCA_004363535.1 Dasyprocta punctata | reverse complement strand
AGCACGTAACACCCTGAGCTCAGCAGAAGATACACAAGAGATTCCATATCCTGTGGCTTTCCTGGAGGCAAAGAACAGTCCAACAGACCAAACTCTTTAAACATTTCTGCCAGCTTGATGGACATTACACTCAAGATTGTGTGTAGCATATTACACATTCAATTGGCTCAACTTAATAGTCCTGGGAAGTGGGTGATCTCAGAATATAGGTATATTCATTAAGCTATGATTAAATATTATTGTTCTGGTTATTTTAAGTGCATAAATGAATGACCATTATATTATGTTCACATACTGAGTCAAATGATACAGACAAAATACCTGGGAATGACTTACCTTTGCTCCACTTTGTCTGAGGCCCCAGCTGAAAACACTACAATGGCAGAGAAGGACTTGAATACCTGGGACAGGAAGCTTCCCAAGAATTCATTCTTTTTTTTTATTTTAAAGAGAATAAAACCAAACAAAATAAAACAGATTCGAGTCAATCAAAACAAAACAATGAACATAGTACATGACTTCAAAAAAAGATAAAAGGAAATCAATAATGGCTACCATAATACATCTTTTTATCTTCAAAATAACTGCCCATACCTTCAGGGCATAACAAAATCAAACAAAATAGTACAGAATAAAACCAATAAAAACAAAACAATGGAAGCAATACAGAACTTCAGAACAATAGTGAAACAACAGTGGTTACCATAATGCCTCTTGTTATCTTCTAATTAGTTGCCTATATCATCAGACATAATACAATAAAACAAATTAAAATAAAATGAAATCACTCAAAACAAAACAATGAAAGCAATACAGGGCTTCAAAACAAGGTAATAGGAAATCAATAATGACTACCATAAAGTATTTTGTTATCTTTGAAATAGCTGTCCATGCCATTAAATATAATAAAATTAGACAAACCAAAACAGAATAAAACCAAACTAAACAAAACAATGCAAACAATACAGGATTCAAATACAATAATAGATTAACAACAGCCACTGTCTTCCCTTTTTAGACAACTCTTCCCCTTTCACTTTCACAATATGTATTGTGTATTTTGAATCCTACTAACTCTTTAGTTTTTACACTAAGGAGACAACATGATGTTCATCCGTGTGACTCTGGATAAGTTCATCCATGAGCATGATCTTAAGTTGTATCCATTTGCCTACAAGAGCCTGAGGTTATCTTTCTTTGTAGCTTTCCATTGTGTAAAAATCCATGTCATTCTTGTTCACTATGTCGCTAATGGGCAAGCTACCCTCACTCCTTTCTGGTTCCCTGTCACATACAGCATTGTTTTCTTTCCTTTGACTTTCAGTCTATAAACCCTCTTTCAGGTTAAATGTGTTTCTTTTATAAAGTATATTGATGAATCCTGTCTCCTGATCCACTCTGCCTGTGTTTCTTTTAATTGGTGAATTGAGGCCATCTACATAAATGGTTATGGCCAGCATGCACTGCCTCATCTTTGCCATGCTATTTTCCTGCCATTGGCTGCCTACTTTTCCTCTCCATTCAGTTGTCTGCCCCACTAATTGATGTCCCTCTGTCACTGTTTCTGAAGCTGTGATCATTTTTATCTCTCCCTAGAATGTCCTTCTGTATTCTTTGTAGGGTTGTTTTGGTGGTCATGAATTCCTTCAGCTGTTCTTTGTCATGGAGGTATCATGTTCCACAGTTAATTTTGAGAGATAGTTTTGCAGGGTACATCAATCTCGGTTGGAAGTTGTTTTCTTTCAGGACTTGGAATACTTCACTCCAAGCTCTTCTTAACTTGATGATTCCTGTTGAGAAATCTGTCATGATTCTGATGGGGTTTCCTTTATAGGCAATCTGCTTCTTTTCTCTAATAGCTTTTAATTTTCTGATCTTGTGTTGAATTTCTGGGATCTTGATTATTATATGTCCAGGTGTAGATTTATTTTGGTTATGGCTAGCTGGAGTTCTATATACTTCACTTATCTGAATGTCACTTCCTTTTCCCATGCTTGGCAAGTTTTCTGATATCATATCTGCAAATAGACTTTCAATGTCATTTGTGTTGACCCCTGCTTTTTCAATCACAACTTTTATTCTTAAGTTATGTTTCTTTGGGTTGTCTTGCAGGTGTTGAATTGTTACTTCCAGGTTTCTTGTTAATTTTAAGAGATCTTTCCTTTCACAATCACAAGCTGCATACCTCTCTTCAAGGTTTGAAAGTCTATCTTCAGTTTCTTTCAAGTGGTTTTGCCAGCATTCAATGGAGTTTTTAATTTCCTGGATATCTCTTTGAACCTATTTCATGTATTCTAAATCTTTCTTGTATTGTTCATTCAAGGTTTCCCTCATTTTCCTATGCTCCTCCATTTTTATATCTACGTTTTCTATACAGATGCCTAGCAATTCTTTTATTATGTTTTTCATTTCTTCTTTTGCCTGAGTTAGTATTTCTGTTCTAATTTCTTTTATAGCCTCATGAAGTTGTTTCTTTAATTCAGTTGCCATCACTTCAGAAACTTCAGGTGTGAAACTCCCAATCTCTTCCATGTTTGCATCTCCTGGAGTGCTCTGCTTGGATTGGAGGATAGAGACTGCCTTTTTCTTTTTTGTCTTAACATATTCCTGGGTTCTTCTGGACAAGTGGGTACTGGGGTCTTAGGTATTTCCTGCATTGGCTACAATTTATTTGAAGCGAGACTGTTTGGTTCTTCTAGCCAGTGCTGGCTACAGATATCTAATGGTGGCCACTGGGTGTGCTGGTGCAGGGCTGTCTGCTGTTTTTCCCAGCATGCACTGGCTCCTTGATGGCTGGTGGAGTGCATGCAGGGTAGGAGCTCGCCGCCACCTGTAGACCTGGGCTGGGCACCAGCAACGATCCTCCACTACTGCCTCTGGGGCATGCGTGGGGCCGCTGCCTCCAGACCAAGCTGGCTATGTGCAAGGAACCTCCACAATGGCTGCTAGAATGCACGCAGCGTCAGGGCTGGCTGCTGTCTGAGGACGTGGGCTGGTCACCAGTGGGGATCTTCCAATACCACCCCTGGATGGAGGGTTTAATCATTATTTACATGCCTCACAGCATGACTGGGACAATGTGGAAGCAAGTATCAGCTGGGAGTGTTAGCCAGAGCTACCTACACACGGCCTCTTCAGATGGCTTGGGCTTTCTCACCCATGGCATGGTATCCTCACATTAGGTAGACTACTCTGATGGCAGCCTGGGCTCTATGAACAGTTCTCTCATATAACAATGTGAAAGTTGCATGGACTTTTTGACTCAGTGTTGGTTGAGAATGACATAGAATTACTTTCACTGTCCTTCCCAGATCCAGCAAGAGGAAATAAAAATGCACACCTTTCCATGGAAGGACTATTGGAAGTTAATGGCCATGTTATCAAAATACCCCACCCATTATTACCTGTTATCAAATGTACTCAAACACTGAAAGATGGTAGAGCAGAGAGGATAAATGACTGCCATTTATCAGTTGAGTGTCTTTGGGTGCATTACTTCATTTTCTCAGTCCCACTTCCAGTACAATAGGAGTGATAATTACCAGACGCCAATGATATAACATCTGTGGATCAATCAAAGTTAGTAATTAAAGTGCTTATCAACATAGCAACCATACAAGCAAATCCATAAATGTAGCTATTATATATAGATTCATTCATTAAATATCAGCATCATGGGTGCTTACTCTATGCTGAAGACTGTGACAGTCTCTTGGCTACAAAGATGAATGAAACAAAGATGAGATCACTGACACTGAAGAGCTCATGCCCAGATTATAAAGGAGACTCAGAAAAACTACAAGAACATGAGATATGTCTCTATCTAAGATAATGCTGAGGAAGGAGAGAAATAATATTCTGGGTAACAGCAGTTAAGATTCAAGATGAAAATCTGACACTTTTTAGTCATGTCATCAACTCAATCCTCTCAATCTGTTCAAAACTTATATTTCTCACCTATTGAGGAGAATAAGGCGGCATTTTCTATCCTTATCACAAAATTATTGTGAAATAGTGTCTATTAAAGAGGCTCATTAGAACTGCCATCATTGCCAGAGCTTCCTACAAAGCCTAATGTATTAGAATGTGACTACTTAGGGTTCAGTTTTTCACAGGGACTCTGAGGCCTTCTCCTTAAACCATTCACTAAAGAGGATCTACATCATTTCAGCATTTTAAATTGCCTAGTTTAATATTGGTTAAAAATATTTTTAGCTAAATATTTGTATATTACTTCTCTATTCTGGCATGTGCCAGAGATTGAATCTAAATTCTAAGTCGGATCATTTGCTCGGCAGACAGGATGTCAAAAGGAACTATATGAATCACCTAAGAGATGGCAAATGTCATTTTTTATTAAAGATCTGTCATAAAATATAGGTAAGTGCCAGAATGTATTTCCCAAAGAATGATTAAAAATGAATATATGTAAGTTTACTCTTCTACACTGTTTGTATACTTACATTACTGGCCTGGAGGGGAAGGGCTGGTACTTGAGAAGAATATACTGTCATTAAGCAAAAGTAATTATTTTTCCACTATGAAACTATTGCATATTATTTGAACAAAAGTTTACCCTTCAGAATGTTTACTTGAAGTAGAAATCAGTCTTGAGTAAGCTTGCACTGTCACCACTTATAAGAAGACAATCAGAGTAGGTTCGGGTATTTTTTGCTTTTGTGTTTGTTTTTGTTTTGTACCAATAATCTAACTCAGGACCTTGCACTTGCACTTGCCAGACAGGGGATTTTGCTGCTGAACTACACTCCCAGCCTTAGGTTCAGGTTTAAACTATATCTGATACAGGAGTACTGTTTGGGGGTAGCTTTCATAAAAAGAGATGAGCCCTACAAAAGGGATGACAGGGGACATTGAAGCAATGTCAGAAACACAAATGCCAAGATTGGCTGGGAGTAGTAGCACACTCACAGTAATCCTAGCACTTTGGGGTGCTGAAGCAAGAGGCTAGTGATTTGGAGTACAGCTGGGACAACTTTGTGACTTAGCAAGATTCTGTCTTAAAATTTAAAAAAATAAATAAAAAGGCTGAGGGTAAAGCTGTATGAGAAGGCACCAGTACTGGAAAAAATAAGTAAGGCAAAATTGATTTATTTGGCTACTGGTGAAAATGGGAAGAAAAAAGGAGATTTCTAGGTTCTGAACAGTATACTAGGAATCTTACAGACGAAGTGTTTTTGTTGTTGTTGCTGTTGTTGTTGTTTTTCACCTGCCAGGCAGGCACTTACGCCACTGAGCTAAATCTCTGGCCCTTTATATACAATATTAACCAAGTGATTAAGGGAAAGGTTTGGGACATAAAGAAGTATTCAGAATGAATAAGGAAGACTCAAGAACTACCTGTGTAGTAATGAGGATTGAAACATTAGGAATGAAAGAATTAGTAAAGGAGAAGGGTACAGAAGAGGAGTTTATGGATGCACCAAAGACCTTAGAAAGAGAAAATAATCAGAAGAATTAATAAAGCTGGTAAAGAATTAATCAAAAAGTAAGGAAAGTGCATAGGAATTCAAAAGTGTAAGGTTTCCAGGAGGTAACAGTAATGTCTAAAAATGTTGTGGACTACAAAGAAACAGAGAAGAATAATGAAAGCATTAAAGACCCGAGATGTATCTTTTCAAAAAATTATTTTAATGGAAAATGGCTGGTAGTTGAGGGATTCAATCAGGATAATAAAGAATGTACCCCATGTATAGACTACTTCTGCAAAGGAAAGATTTTCACAAAAAGGGGTACTTAGGCAAACTTTCATCTGAAGAAATAAGTGAAAATTAGTTGAAAGAAAAGGAAAAATGACAGAGAAATAGGAACATGACAATCGATAGACACCCCCTTACAAGATGCAGAGGGAGGAGAATGATAATTAATATGGTCTCAGGTTTTAGCACTCAGTTCTCTGTTTCTATAAGGACCTCCCAGGAAGCCATCCCCACTCTCCTAAGGAGTGCTGTTTATGGGATGATGCACTCCAGGTTACAATCTCCTGAGTTTAGAACAGTTTATTCTCCCTGCCTTCCTGTAGCAAGTTACTGCACAACACTAAAACACCAAGCTTCTGGTCATACATAACTCTCCAGACAAATGCATTTCTCATTGAGCCTCCTATGGAACACCCACCCAGGACCTCCATGGCCCCTAATAATTCTGAGGGAGTCCAGATTGAGATCCAATTTTGATGTTCTTTGAAAAGTGACCCTTTCTGTCATCTAAAATAAGGCTTTTTGTCCAAAGTAAAAGAAATCAAACACACACACACACACACACACACACACACATATATATATATATATATATATATATATTTGGTAAGGTTATATTGTAAATATGTAACTATCAAAATATGTGTGAATGGGTACATAATAAAAATGTCAAGGGAAAATTGAGTTGGAAAATTTATCAGAAAAAATTTGAGTACAAAGTATAAATGTAAAAAGCCATTTAGGTTAATAGTAATTAAATATACAAGACATTTGATAACTGAGTCATGAAGTTTCCAGTAGAGAGTAACATGATATTGAAATATAGTAAACAAAAAGTGTCAAAATTACAGAGATAGTCTGAAACTCAATGACTGGAAATATTTAGTAGAACATTCCCGGCTCTCAATAGAACAAGCAGAGGGAAACTTATAGGAAGGTGGTGGAGCAGTAAGCAGTAGCAAGTCAACCTCTCCAAGACTGGAGAGTCCAGACATTGTAGTATAGCAACTTGGGGAAGGGAAGGAGGGAGGTGGATCCTTGGGATCCATGAAAGTTCTGAAGGATAAATTGTATGAAGTTCATGGGTGGCAGACCTCAAGGCAGAAGAGGAGGTGACAAATGCTTTTTCTCCCTGACTTCAAGGTCATTGGCAAACTGCATTTTCCCTCACTACTGACTTGCAACATGAGAGAGAAGGCTCGAGCCTGCAGAAGTGCCATGATGGTCAGGGATTCTGGAGGCCTCCTGGGAGAAATGCATCAAGTGAAGCAGGCCAGTAGATGCAATGGGCTGCAGCACTCTGTGAGTGACTCCATTCCAAACATTCCCAGGAGAGAGAGATTGACTGGATGACATTTGGAGTGGAGCCTGCTGAACCCAGGACTCAGAGCAGCCAATCGGTTGGCTCCATCATGGGGGTTAACAATGTCTAGGTGAGGCACAGCCCTGGGAGACTCGCAGTGTCAGGGAGCGGAGATCAAGCTGGCAAGAAACACCCATAGTATTATGGGCTGAACAATTTGGCAAAGCAAGAGATGAGGAACAGCCCAAACTTCTGGGGAGTTGAATCAGCACCCCACCCTATTCCTACTGCACGCTGGTTGGGATAATGCAGCATCCTGTCTTAATATTACTGCAGGCTTGCTGGGAACATATGGTATTGATCTGGGCTCTGTCTGCCTCTTTTTCTAAGAATAACATCAGAGATATTCTTGAAAGAGATCTCTCTCTCTCTCTCTCCCTCTCTCTCCCTCCTTCCCTCCCTCCCTCCCTTTCTCTCTCTCTGTTTCTTTGTTTTTGTTTTGTTTTTTTTTTCCGACTGCATATTGTTGTTTCTATCGAGTATGAATATTGTTTTTAGGTTTTTGGTTCTGGTTCTTGTTTTTGTTTCTTCTTTCTTTGAATCCCTCCTGTTTTCTTTACCAGTCTTCAAAATCTTGGGTGATCTTCCTTAGTCTTTCAACCTTGCTTTTGATCTCTTGTTCTTCTTGTATTTCTCTATTCTTTTCCCCATATTCCCTTTAAATTTTCTTACCAGAGGGTAAAATCATACAGTTGAGGGAATATTTAACATATATAAATTTCTGTTTTGTTTTATATTTTGATATGTAACTATAAATCTTGTTCAAGTAGTTAAAGGAGGAAAATTAATACTTACCAGTTTGTCACTTTTAGGCTGTGCTAGACCCTACTGTTACTGCTGACTGTGCTACTTTATACAAGGTGACACAGTTGTTCTAGTCAGTTATTCTTCCTTGCATGCCAAACAACATGATTGCCTGGGGGTCATAAACAATACCATAGTCCAGTATCAAAGAATCAAGGGATAAGCCAAATAACCACTCATCCCTAGTAAGTTTAAGAGGTAGGACCATGCAATAGAATCAGAAGCCAAAATCCAGCTACACCTAAAAGACTTCTCTGAGAAATAATCACTTTCTAAAGAGTCCTCAATACTAGTAATAAAGCTACCTATCATAAGCAGTTAAAAAGCATTTTAAAATAAAATTTTAAAAATGGAGAGTGAGAAGACATGAAACAATATACAATCCCAGACATCTAGCTCACCCAAGCCACAAGCAAGGGGTAGAAAGGTGGAACAAACCAAAAGTCACCCACCTGAACTCTGAAATGGTAACAGTGGAAGTAACCAAGCAGATGAATGAGGCTCTAGAAAAAACAAATCAGAAAAATATTATCAGAAAACTAAAAAAATGGTGACTATAATGAGGGGCATGTTTAGTGAATCTAGAGTAGATACAGATTTTTAAAAAAAGGAGCTTAAAAATGCAAATCGTGAATTCTCAAACAGGAAAGAAATGAAATCTAAAAAACAGATACAAATAGATGTGCACAAAAGCAAAACTTCTATTGAAAGTATGCACAACCATTTGAGGACAGATCTAGAAGACAGGATTAAAGTTAGGAATCACTGCATGAAAGACTTCTTAAAAATAACAAGGAACCAGGAAAAATCAATGCAAAAGCTGCTAGATGATGCAAAGAAGAATAACATAAGATTGACTGAAACCAATAAAAAAAGTCAAGAGAGCACCAAGAGCATAAAAATCCTGTTTATAAATATGACAGAAAACTTGCCAAGTATGAAAAAGAACTTGACATAAAGATAAGTTACCCATATAGAACTACAGTTAGCCATGATCAAAAAAAATCTACACCAAGGAATATAAGAATCAAGAACCCAGAAATTCAACACAAGAACAGAGTATTAAAAGCTGTTAGAGAAAAGAAGCAAATCACCTATAAATGAAAGCCCATCAGAGCCACAGAAGACTTAACACAAAGGCATAAGGAAAGGAGAGTGTGGAATGAAGTATTTCAATCCATAAAAAAACTCCTCCAACTCAGATTGAAGTGCACCACAAAACTGTCTTTCAACACCAGTGGAGAAATAAGATAATTCCATGATAAGGAAGACTTGAATAAATTCATGATTCTTAAATTAGCCCTCCAAAATGTTCTAAAGGACATTCTGCAAAGAAATAACAAACGCCATAATTTCATGGAGCCAAATAGAATGAGGACACCTGGCAAGGCATGCAAATAAACATAGGGAAAAAATGGAAACCAACAACAGGAAAATAATATGACAAAGATAAATCAATACATATTGGTTAAAATGATCAATGTTAGTGATCTCAATTTGCCAATCAAAAGACATAGCCTGGCAGAATGAATAAAGATACAAACTCCAACAATAAGCTGCATTCAAGAAACACAATTAGATCAAAAAGAAATTTATAGACTGAAAGTCAAAGGATGGAAAACAATACACCATGCCGCAGGAACACAGAAAAAAAAACAAGGGTAGCTATTCTATTTGCAGACAGTGTGGACTTCTAGCAAATACTAATCAAAAGCAACAAAGAATGTCACTACATACTTGTTAAGGGGAAAGAGATAACAATCAGAAATATACATATACCAAATACCTGTGTACCCAGCTACAAAAAGCAAGCATTAACAGACATGAAAAGTCAAATAAACACTAAAGCAACTGTAAAGGAAAACCTCAATAGCACACTATCACACAAATAGATCAACTAGACAAAAAATTTAAAAAAAAATCAGGATTAAACCAAATATGTGAACAAATGAACTTAGTAGATGTCTATAAAGTGTTCCACCCCACGACATCAGAATACCCATTCTTCTCAGTTACCCATGGAATGCTCTACAAAATAGACCAAATATTAGTCCTTAAAACATGCTAAAGTAAATGTAGAGGAACTGAAAAAATTCCATGCATATTATCTGACCATAGTGCAATGAATTTGGGAATCAACTGCAAAAGAAACCACAAAAAAAAATGCATAAACATATGGCAATTACACAATACCTTCCTGAAAAACAAATGAGTCACAGATCAAATTAAAGAAGAAATTAAACAGAATCTGTAATTAAATGATAATGCTGATACAACATATCAGAACTTAAGGGATGCAAAGCAGTACTATGAGGGAAATTTATAGCAATGAATTCTCACACTAGGAAAATGGAATGAACTCAAATAAACAATATAAAGTTGAGCCTTAACTTCTAGAAAAAGAAGAACAAATCAAACCCAAAGGAAGAAAATTGTAAGAGCAGAAATCAATGCAGTTGAGACTAAGAAAAAAATACAAAATATCAATGAATTCGAGAGTGGGTACTTTGAAAGAATAAATAAAATTGATAAACCCTTAACCAAACTCATCAAAAAGAAAAAAGAAAAGATTGAAATTCAACCAATTAGGAATAAAAAAGGGGAAATCACAACTCATACAGAAATTCAGAAGATTATCAATACCTACTCTAAGAACCTGTATTCTAATAAGATGAAAAACATAGAAGAAAAGGACAGATCCCTAGACACATATGAACCTTCAAAGTGAATCAAGAAGATATAAAAATTCTAAGTAACCCCATATCAGTCAATGATATTGAAAAAATATAATTAAAACTTAGAAAAGTCCAGGCCCTGGCAGATTCACTGTTGAATTCTACAAGAAATTTAGAGATGAAATAATGCCACTAATGCTGAAACTCTTTAATGAAACTTAAAAGGAAGAACTGGGGATTTAGCTCAGTGGCTTAAGTGCTTGTCTGGCAGGTGTGAGGATGTGAATTTGATCCCAGGTACAAAAAAAAAAAAAAAGGACAAAAAAAGAAATTGAAAAGGAAGCAATATTTTGAAAACTATTCCTAGAAGCAGGTATTACCCTGATAATAAAATCAGAGAGAGATCCAACTAAAAAAGAAAACTTCAAGCCAATCTCCCTAATGAACATAGATACAAAAAGCCTCAATAAGTTATTGGCAATAAGAAACAGCAAATCATCAAGAAGATTATGCACCATGACCAAGTATGATTCATTCCAGCAGTTCAGGGATATTTCAACACACACAAGTCAATAAATGTAATATACCATGTTAACAGAGCCAAGGGCAAAAATAACATGATCATCTCAATAGATGCAGAAAAATCATTTGAAAATGTCCCACACCTATTCATGATAAAAACTGTATAGGAAATTTGAATAGATGGTTTTTTATCTCAATCTGATAAAAGCATTTATAACAAGCCAACAGATAACATCATACTAAATGATCAAAAACTGAAAGCTTACATTCTAAAATCAGGTAAAAGACAAGGATACCCACTATCACAACTCCTATTCAATGTAGTATTGGAAACATTAGCCAGAGAAATTAGGCAAGAGAAAGTAACCAAAAGAATAAGGATAGGAAAGGAAGAAGTTAGATTATCATTTTTTCAGATGACACGATACTTCACAGAGAAGACCCCCCAAAGCTACACCAAAATATTTGTAGATTTAATAACACAATTCAGTAGTTTAGCTGGATACATAATCAATATTCAAAAATCAATAGCACAAAGTGAGAGAGAAATTAGGAAAACCACACCCTTCATAACAGCATCCAAAAAAATGAAACACATAGGAATCAATCTAATAAAGGAAGTAAAAGATCTATACATAGAAAATTATAGTACTCTGAAAAAGGAGATCAAAGAGGATATCAGAAAATGGAAAGGTATCATTTGCTCTTTTAAAGGCAGAACCAACATAGTCAAAATGGTCATACATCCAAAATTGTTATACAGATTTAAAACAATCCCAATCAAAATACCATTAGCATAACTTTCAAAACTAGAGAAAACATTTCTAAAATTAATTTGCAGCCATAAAAGATCTAGAAGAGCCAAAACGATTCTTGACAACAAAGGTAAGGCAGGGACATTACAAGGCCTGACTTGAAATTATACTACAAAGCTACTGTGATAAGATCAGCATGACACTGGCAAAAAACCAGACCTGAAAGTCAATGGAACAGATTAGTAGATGCAGACACAAGTACGAACAGACTCAGCCATCTTATCTTTGACAAAGGGATAAAACACGTTCATTGGCCTCTGTAATAAATGGTACTGGAGGGTTGGAGATTTAGCTCATGGCACAGTGCCTGCCTGGCAAGCATGAGGTCTTGAGTTTGATTCTTGCTACAAAAAAAAAAAAAAAAAAAAAAAAAGTACTGGAAAAACTGACTTTCCACATACTGAAGTCTAAAACCATACCTATATCTATCACCATGCACTGAACTAAAATCAAAATGGATAAAACATCTAAATATTAAAACAGAAACACTAAATCTGCTGGAAGCAAAAGTAGGTAGAAATCTTTCAGACACAGGTATAGGCAAAGACTTCATGATAAAAACCCAGGTCATATGGGAGATTCTATAAAGAATCCACAACTGGAATCTCACCTTATTAAAAAACTTTTGAACAGCAAAAAAAAAAAAAAAATCACCAACAAAGTGAAAAGAAAACCCAGAGTAGAAAATAATTTTAGCCAGTTATCACTCAAAGGACTTCAATCTAGAATATATCAGGAATTGAAAAAATTCAGACCCCTCCAAATTCAAAGGCCTAATACAAAAACAGGCATCTGAGATGAATGCACACCTCTCAAATGAAGAAATACAAATGAAAAACAAATATATAAAAAGTCCAACATCATTGGTCATCAGAGAGATACAAATTAAAACAATGCTGAGATTACATCTCACTCCAGAAGAAACAGCTATCACCCAGAAATCAACCAATAATAAATGTTGGAGGGGTTGTAAGAAAAAAGGAACCCTTCTCCACTGTTGGTGGGAGTATATACTGTTGCAATCTCTGTAAAAATCAGCATGGAAAATCCTCCAAAAGCTAAGTTTAGAGGTCCCATTCAATCCAGCTATTCCCCTCCTGGGTATCTTTCCAGAAGAATTAAAAACATCATACTACAACAATATATGTGCACCTATGTTTATAGTAGCACAATTTGTAATAGCTAAATCTTGAAAATAACTCAAATGCCTCTCAATAGAGGAATGGATATAAAAGATGTGGTCTTTTTGTACAATGAGATAGTACTCAGGCATGAAGAAGGAGAAATTTGAGACATTTATAGGTAAATGGATGCAACTTGAGACTGTAATCATAAGTGAAATAAATCACTCAAATGCATAAACATCATATTGTCTCCCTGGTATGAGAAACTGACAGAATAAATGAGGCCCAAAATGTATAATGGATATTGTGAAATGGGAAGAAATTTTTTGAAAGAAAAGAGAAACTAGAGTGGGAGAAGGGGGAAAGGAAAGAAAGGAAAAGGAAAAGAAATACAGCTATACTACTGACTTCTTTTAGTTCAATGAAAGGAAAGGTTTTGACTAATATCACTTAGAGAATTTTTATTCCCATATCTTATACTTTGAATAACAACTTTGAGGATAACAATACACAGTGTATTGATTGTTGTTATTCCCCTATCATTTTGTTAAGAAATTTTGTTTTAGTCTTTCCATAAAATACAAAAAATTCAACCTGATCCTGCATAGAAGAAAGACATTTAACTCAAAAAAGAAACTCATAGCACTGAAAGTGGAAGGGTGGAAAACAATACTCCCTGAGATAAGAACGTGAAAAAAACAGGGGTAACTGTTCTATCTGTAAACAGAGCGGATTTCAAGTCACTGCTGACCAAGATAGAAAAAGAAGGTCAATACATACTTCTTAAGGGAATACTCCAAGAGAAAGAGATAATAATCATAAATATATATGCACCAAATACTTGAACACCCAATGATATTACACAAATATTGTACTCAAATGAACACCAACACAATTATCATGGCAGAACTTAATGCCTCACTGTCACAAATAGACAGATCAACTAAACAAAAAGTCAAAAAGGAAATCGGAACTGCACCAAAATTGTGAACAAATGGACTTAGTAGATGTCTACAGAGTGTTCCACCTGACATCAGAATACGAAATCTTTTCAACTGCACATGGAATGCTCTGTAAAATAGATCACATGCTAGCTTATAAGACATGCTTAAATAAATGCAAAGAACTGAAATTGTCACATGCATATTATCTGACCATAGTGCAATGAAATTGAAAATCCATGGCAAAAGAAATGAAAACTCCATAGACACATGAAAATTAAATAACAACTTACTGGACAACCAATGGGTCATGGATGAAATTAAAGAAGAAATTAGACAGTGTCTACAATTAAATGATAATGCCAATAAAACATACTGGAACTTATGGGACATAGTGAAAGTAGTCCTACAAGGGAAATTTATAGTAGTGAATTCCCACATCACAAAAACAGCGTGAGCTCAAATAAACAGCCTAATGTTGAACCTCATGATTCTAGACAAAGAAGAGCAAGTCAAACCCAAAAGCTTGTATGATGGAGAAAATTATAAAGACCAGAGCAGAAATTAATGCAATAGAGAATAAGAAAGCAATACAAAGAATCAGTGAATTCAAGAGTTGGTTCTTTAAAAAATTAAATACAACAGACAAACTCTTAGCTAAGCTTGTCAATAAAAAGGAATGAAAAGGTTCAAATCCATGCAATTAGAAATGAAAAGGGTGAAATTACAACAGATCTTGCAGAAATCCAAAAGATCATCAATACCTACTCTGAGAACCTGCATTCTAATAAAATTTAAAAAAATAGAAGAAATTAACAGATTCTTAGATACATATGAATTACCAAACCTGACCCAAGAAGGCATAAAAGCCAGACCTGGCGGTGCATGCCTGTAATCCCAGCACTTGGGAGACAGAGCAGGAGGATCAGTGCAAGTTTGAGAACAGCCCAGGCTACCAAGTGAGTTCAAGACCAGTCTGAGCTGCATAGTGAAGCCTTGTCTCAAAAAGACAAAAAAAAAAAAAAATATATATATATATATATATTTCAATATCAGTCAATGAAATATTGAAATATATATGTATATATATATATATATACATATATATTTCAATATCAGTCAATGAAAATGAAGATGTGATTAAATACCTACTAACAAAGAAAATCCCAGGTCCTGACTGATTCACTGTTGAATTCTACATAAATTTAGAAAAGATATAATGGCATGACTCTTCAAACTCTTTAAAGAAATCAAAAGGGAAGCAACAATCCCAAGCTTGGGCTGGCAGTATAGCTTAGTGGCACAGTGTCTACCTGGCAAGTGCAATGTCATTAAGTTTGATTCCCAGTACAAAAAAAAAAAAAGTCCCAAACTCATTGGCATTGAAACCTACATTACTCTGAATAAAGGACATCAAAGAGAATATCAGAAAATGAAAACACATCCTTTGTTTTATTAGAAAGAAGGACCAATATTACTAAATGGCCACACTTCCAAAATTGGTACACATATTCAAAGCAATCTCAAACAAAACACCAACAGGATACAACACAGAATTAGAGAAAACAATCTTAAAATTCATTTGGAAATAGAAGAGACCTAGCATAGTGCAATCAATTCTGGGCAACAAAGTCAAGGCAGGGGGCATTATAGTTCGTGACTTGAAATTACACTACAAAGCTACTGTGATAAAATAAATAAATAAATAAACAGCACAGTATTGGCAATAAAATGGACCTACAGAACAATGGGACAGATTAGAAGATGCAGAAACAACTCCAAACTCACTCAGCAACCTTATCTTTGACAAAGGGGCCAAACACATTCACTGGAAGATAGTCTCTTTAATAAATGGTGCCAAAAAACCATCTATCTACATGCTGAAGATTAAACCTAGACCTATATCTCTCGTCATGCACTAAACTAAATTTGAAAGGGATCAAACATCTCTAAATATGAAAACGAACACACCAAATTTTCTGGAACACAGACTTGGTAGAAGTTTTGAAGACATGGGTGTAGGCAAAGACTTTATGAACAAGATCCTGATCACACAGAAAATACTATGAAGAATCAACAACTCAGATCACATCAAATTAAAAAGCTTTTGCACAGCAAAAGAAATCACCAACAGAGTGAAGAGACAACCCACAGAAATCTAGTAATAAACAAACCTAAATTTTCAAGAAAATACATGATGGAATACAGAATTGGAGGGTGGTAAATATATTGGGCAAATGTTGTGAAAAACATACCAAGTGATACGAAGAATATTCATCTAGGAAGGGGATGTAAAAATCTAGATAAGAAAAATTTGGGGCCTTGAGATTGTAATTAGGTCTAAGACTATGTTGCTTCAGGGTGAAGAGAAATAAGAGCATTGTATTATGGGCAAATTTTCAGACTTTCTAGACTCACATGTGCATGAAAGCAAAATTTGTTTCCAGACTTGCCACTATCACTACTGTTCCCAAGCCCTCCCAGCTATGCTTAATTGTGCATTTATCCTCCCAAAAGTGAATCCTGGCTCCTCCATTGAGCAATATTGTCAACTGCCACAGCTGCCAAGCCAACAGATGGTGTGGGCTTGTGTCACCAGCAGTTTCCAAATGTAAAAATATAGTCATTTAGATGTTTTCCATGTACACCCATTTCTTCGTGAATCTTGCAAGTTCAGCTGCAAAGGTACAATTCCCTGTGAAACATAGTGGCACCCTGGCCACCTTCATTCACAGTCTTCTGAAGCACCTGCCATGCCCCTAGTACTAGGCTAGAGTTCAAGATGTGCCAAAGACACAGAATAATCTTTCTTGTATTTTTCTCTGATCATTTAGTGAATCTATGACTTATCTCTACAGCTATTCTTAAATCTGTTTGCAGATAGGGCCTGCCTACTTTTTATTTTATTTTATCTTATTTTTTCAATGCTAGGAACCATAGAGAAGCACTTAAGTCACAAGTTAATGAACATTTTTTTTAATTGATGTTGAATCAAATCCAATTTGTTAGAAATGTCCATGGCAAGAAAATAAAAGAATACGAACAAAACATAAAGAAAAATCAAACTGAAAGAATGACTTTACAAATTGTAAAGCCAAACAAAAATAGTTATAAATTGTTCACTACCTTTGTTTTATAATCAATATTAGAAAGAATAATTGCAAGTTATTAATCTATCAGTTGTTTCCCACCTTGTAGCTAGCAAGAGTCTCAAATTAGAATCTATACCAATAAAGCCTCCCTTTGCCAGTTCATCTTAAAAATTCTGACTAAATTAAAGTCTTCGAAGCACATATCCAATTTCCTCAGCTTAAAACTCTGAAGATTTTCTATTATGTACTGAAAAGCATTCCAAAAATTCTTGGCATCACAGTCTTCTATTATCCGGTCCCATATTACCCTTCTATCACCATCTTTCGTTCTCTTCTAGTTGGAACCTGGGCACTTTGAGGATAAATGTTTAAATAGATCCCTATTAATATGTATACATTGACATTTGCCATGCAGTTTATCAACAAAAGGCCTCATGACGCACGCAATTGTTTCCTCATTTTGGGATTGTTTGCCTCAGGAAAAAAAAAAACTGTCATTAAGCTAGAAAGTGAAAAAATATGATAGAAAGAGACTATTAAGACACAAACTGAGCTTTAATTAAGCCACTGAAAATATTACTAAGTAGCTGTTGCCATAACCAACATAAACGGTAATATAGGAAAACCAAGTTTGTTATTTTTTGGGTACTTACTACAGTCTCACATCAAAGTACTACAATCAGTTGTTACATAAAAATTTGCAGTTTTCACCCTATCTTTTGACAAGCATTCAGGAAATTATAGTCCAATATCTTTTGGAATGTTCTCTTTCTTTACTCATTTAGGCACTTAAAACTGAACACAACCCAAACAAATCAAGATCATTGCATGCACAGGCACACATTTCTGACTTCTAATTTCCTGTTTTAGTTATCGAAATCACAGTCCAAACAGTTGCCCCAGTTGAAGACCCTTAAATTGTCTTTCATTATTCTCACTCAAATGTTTTTCTAATGCTACAGATTCAATTCAAATCATAAATAAACTATAAAATTTTGGCTTAGGATTGACATTTAGCTTTGGGATGTGTGTACATGTGTGTGTGTTTAAAGAGAAAAAAACAACAAAAACAAAGACAGAATTTCAAAAACAAGATAATAGGAAATTGACAATGGTTAATATATGGCAATGGTTAATATGGCATATTATTATCTTCAGAATAGTTGCTCAGATTATAAGATATATGCATTTGTAATTGATCAAACAATATAATCACAAACTGCACTACTCAATGAAATAAGAGAAATTGGCAGTATAATTATCTTAGCTATCTTTTGTATATATACTTTTTTTTCTTTTTCCTTCTTTTTATTATCCTTTCACCTATCACAATTGTTCTTTACTTTTGGGTTATTTCTTCCCCTTTCACAATATCCATTGTAGATTTTGGGTCTTAATTACTTTTTTAGTTTCTTACACTAGGAGACAATATAGTGTTTACAAATGTGTGTCTGGTTTATTTCCTTTACGAGTATGGACTCTAGTTGCATCCATTTACCAACAAAAGACTCATGTTTATTGTTCTTTATAGCAGAGTAGTACCCCATTATATAAAAATGCCGCATCTTCTTAATCCATTCATTGGTTGATGGGCATTTGGGTTGTTTCCAAGATTTAGCTATTACAAATTTTGGTGCTATAAACATAGGTGTATATATTTTGCTGTGGTGGGATATTTTTAACGCATCCAGGAAAATACCTAGAATGGGAATAAGTGGGTCGAATGGGACCTATAACCCTAGCTTTTCAAGTAACTTTCATGCTGATTTCCACAATGCTTGTATCAGTCTACACATCTACCAACAGAGGAGAAGTGTACCTTTTTCCCCACAGTCTGTCCAGTGTTTATTATTGATTAATTTCCTGATGCCAGCCATTCTTTCTGGGATGAGATGGATTCTCAATGTTGTTTGAATTTGCATTTCTGGAATGAGTAATGATGTTTAACATTTCTTCATATATTTATTTACCATTTGCTTTTCTTCATTTGCAAAGAGTGCATCTATTTCCAGTCCTCATTTGTGGATTGGTCTTTCAATTTGGACGGTCTGAGTTTTACAATTCTTTGATGTTCTAGACAGAAGTCCTTTGTCTGAGGGACAGTTGTCTAAACTTTTTTCCCATTCAGTGGGTTTTCTTTCACTCTGTTGGCAATTTCCTTTGAAATGCAAAAACTTTTTAATAAGATGAGATTCTAGTTGTTGATTCTGTGCAGTACTTCCCATGAAGTTTGCTTTTATTCATGAACACTCTGCTTACCCCTATGCCTTCAAGATTTCTACCTACTTTCTCTTCCAATAGATTTAATGTTTCTGTTTTAGTATCTAGATCTTTGATCCATTTTGACTTTGGGTTACTGCATGGTGATAGAGATGGGTCTAGTCTTTGGCATGTGGAAGCCAGTTTTTCCAACACCACTTATTAAAGAAGTGACATATCTTCCAGAGAAATGTTTTGCCCATTTTTCAAAGATAAGGTAAATAAGTGTTTATAATTGAGTATACTTCTTCTAATCTGTTCCATTGATCCCCAGCTCTGTTTTTTGTTTGTTTGTTTTTTGGGGGGCAGTTTTTTGCCAGTACCTTGCTGATTTTATTATAGTAACTCTGTTGTATAATTTCAAATCAGAAATTGTGTTGTCTCCTTCCTTGCCTTTGTTGTCCAGAATTGCCTTTGCTATAATAGATCTCTTCTGTATCCAAATGAATTTTAGGAACATTTTCTCTAGATCTGTGAGGTATGCTAATGGTATTTTGGTAGAGATTGTATTAAATCTGTGCAAAAGTTTGGGAATATGATCATTTATACAAAGCTGGCTCTTCTTTATCCATGTGCAAGTGGTATCTTTCCATTTTCTGATATTCTCTTTGATATTCTTTTTCAGAGTGCTGTAATTTTCAATTTATAGATCTTTTATTTCTTTTGTTATATTCATTCCTAAATATTTTGTTTATTTGGGACACTACTGTGAACAGTGTGATTTCCCTATTGTCTCTCTCTGAGCTTGCTGTTTGTGTACAGGAATGCTATTGTTTTTTGAGTGTTGACTTTGTATACAACTGAATTTGTTTATAAATTCTAAGCACCTTTTGTTGTAGTTTTTGGAGTCTTCTGTGCAAAGCATGTTGTCATGTGTGAATAACGATCCTTTAATGTCTTCTTTTCCTATCCTTGTTTCTTTTATTTCTCTTTCTTGTCGATTAGCTCTGCTTAATGTTTCCAGAACTATGTTGAATGGGAGTGGTGATGGTGGACATCCTCTCCTTGTTCCTGATTTTAGAGTGAAAGCTTTCAGTTTTTGTCCATTTAGTATGATATTGGTTGTTAGTTTTTCACAGATTACTTTTATCAGATTGAGGTAAAAACCATCTATTCCAACTTTCTGCAGAGTTTTTATCATAAATGAGTGTTGGATTTTATCAAAAGCTTTTTCTTCATCTATTGAGATTATCGTGTGATTTTTGTCTTTGACTTTTGATATGGTGTATTGCATTTATTGATTTGCAGATGTTACACCATCCCTGCATTCCTGGGGTGAACCCCACACATGGTCATGGTGTATAATCTTCTTGATGATTTGTTGCATTCTATTTGTCAGGGAGATTGTCTATTGTCAGGGAGATTGGCCTGTAGTTCTCTGTTTTGGTTGGACCTTTCTCTGGTTTTGGTGTCAGGATAATACTTGCCTCCTGGAATGAGCTAGGAAGAATTGCTTCCCTTTTAATTTCATTAAAGAGTTTGAGGTGTATTGGCAATAAATCTTCTCTAAATTGCATATAGAATTCATCTATGAATCCATCAGGTTTGTCTTTGTTGGTAAGTTTTTAATTACATTTTCAACTCCATTAACTGATATTGGGTTACTTAATATTTTTATATCTTTTTGATTCAACTTTGGTAATTTATACATTTCTAGGAGTCCATCCATTTCTTTTGTGTTTTCTATCTTATGCAAGTAAAGGTTTTCAAAGTAGGGATTAATGATCTTCTGAATTTTCACAGGATCTGTTAGTGATTTCACCCTTTTTAACCCTTACTGCATGAATTTGAGTTTTCTTTCCTTTTTATGACAAGGTTGGCTAGGGGTTTATCAATTTTGTTTATTCTTTCAAAGAACCAACTTTTTGATTCATTAATTCTTTACATTGTTTTCTTAGTCTCAACTGCATCGATTTCTGCTCTGATCTTTATAATTTCCTCCCTTGAACAGGCTTTGGGTTTGATTTGTTCTTTTTATAGCAGCTTCAGGTATAGTATTAGGTTGCTTATTTGTGCTCATTCTGTTTTCCTGATGTGGGAATTCATGACTATAAATTTTCCTCTTAGTAATGCTTTTATTGCATCCCACAGGTTTCAGTAAGTTGTATTTGCATTTTTGTTTGATTGTAGATATTGCTTAATTTCTTCCTTAATTTTGTATGTGACCCATTGGTTGTTCAGGAGGGTGTTAATTAACTTCCATGTGTTTATGGAGTTTTTGCAGTTTGTTTAGCCATTAATTTTCAATTTTATTGCACTATGGTCAGATAATATGAATGGGATCATTTTGATTCCTTTACATTTACTTAAATATGTTCTATGGGCTAGCATATGGTCTATTTTAGAAAATATCCCATATGTAGCTGAGAAAAATGTGTATTGTGATGTTGTTGGGTGGAGCATTCTGTAAATGTCTACTTCATCCATTTGCTCACAGCTTTGGTTCAATTCTGTTGTTTCTTTCCTCACTTTTTGTTTTGTTGATCTTCCTCTTTGTGACAATGGGGTCTTAGGTTCCCCTGTTACAAGTGTGTTATTGCTTATATGTTTTTTCCTGTCTATAAATATTCATCTTATATAGTTATGTGCTCCTGTATTTGGTGCATATGTATTTATGATTGTCACTTCCTCCTCTTGAATTTTTCCTCTAATAAGTATGTCATGATGTTCTTTATCTCTTTTGATCATTTTTGCTTCGAAGTCCACATTGTCTGCAAAGAGAATACCTATCCTTGCTTTTTTCTGGGTTCCTGTTGCATGGAGCATTGTTTTAGCTTTCAGTTTATTAATTTCTTTTTGAGTTAAATGTATTTCTTGTATACAATGTATTGTTGGATCTTGCTTCTTGATCCATTCTGCCAGCCTATTTCTTTTAATTGGTGAATTTAGGCCATTTACATTTACGGTAATAACTGATATGCATTGATTTCTCTTTGTCATGTTATTTTCTGGTTTCCTACTTTTCCCATTTAATTACTTTCCCTGTTGAGTGATTTCTTTCTGTTGTTGTTCTTGGAAATGTGGTAGTTTTCATCTCTGTCTAGAGTATCTGTCAGTATGCTTTGTAGTGTTGGCTTGGTGGTCATGGATTTCTTCAGTTGTTTTTTGTCATGGAAATATCTTATCTTTCCATTAATTTTGCAATATAGCTCTGTAGGTTACATCCATTTGGGTTGGAAGTTGTTTCTTTCAGGATGTGAAATATTTCACTCCAAGCTCTCTTTGCCTTGAGGGTTTGTGTTAAGAAGTTTTCCATGATTCTAATGGGTCTTCCTTTACATGTGATGTTTCTTTTTTTGAACAGTTTGTGATATTCTGTTTTTGTGCTGAATTTCTTGAATCCTGATTATTATATATCTGGGTGGAGATTTATTTTGGACCTGGCTACTTGGTGTTCTATATGCCTCACTTACCCCTACGTCAGGTTCTTTTCCCATGCTTGTGAATTTTTTTGCTATTACTCCTGCCAATATTTTTTTATGTAATTTTGTTGGCTCCTGATTTTTTCATTGACACTAATCAACTTATATTATTTTCCTTTACACCATCTTGTAGCTGTTGAATTGTTGTTTCTTGATCTTGTGTTATTTTTAAGAGATCTTTCCTTTCTTAATTGCTAGCCACAATCCTGTCTTCAAGGTCTGAAAGTCTTCATTCAAGTGGTTTTGCCAGCTTTCAATGGAATTTTTGATTCCCTGGATATCTGTTTGAATCCTTCTCATGCATTCTATTTCTTTCCTGTATTGAGCATTTACAATTTGCATCTTCTTCCTATAATCACCTGCTTTCTTACTTATCTGTGCCCTAGACTTGCTAAGCATTTCCTTTAAAAAGGTTGACCTCTCTTTTTCTACCTGGGAGATTATTTCTGATCTGATTTCCTCTATACCCTGATGGACTTGTTTCTTTACTTCAGTTACTATCATTTCCAAAATTTCAGGTGTGTGTCTTCCATTTTCGTCTATGTTGATGTTTCCTGGTCTTGTTTTGGGTGCACTGGAGGTCTTTGATTACAGTTTGATTCTTGCCATTTTCTGTTTCAATTTTTAATTTTTTTTTATTTTGTGAATTTTTATAGTATGTAACTATATATCACTAGTATCAAGGTCTCTCTAGGAAAAGTCTGTTCTTCAGGGACGTCTTCTTTTGAGTTCTGGATTCTTCATGAGCTTGTTACTGGTCCTGCATAGTCCTCAATCACCTGTTGGTTCATATTGGTATTGCTATCAGAGTTTTTATACCACTAGTCTCCCCTGTCCATCCAGTGTACCTTAGTTGGGACCATGTCAACTACTGTGTTGCCAGCATTCCTTTTGGTCTCTGGACCTTTCCAAGTGTTTTACCTTACTCCTGGCAGTAGTGGTGAGAGGGGCTGCCCACCTCTGTCACCCTTTATCTGCGTTCCCACAGTGGTGGATGGACAATGGTAGTTGCATGTGTTTTTTGTTGTTTGTCTCTTTTTGCTTTTTGAACCACACTCTGTCAGGCCACATAGTATTTGCAAGTTTAAAATTCAAAAGATTTTGCATTAAAAAAACACTACAGTTTTGTTTGCTTGTTTTTCATGAAAAAAATAAGATTTGACAACACTGAGTTCACATAGCCACAAGGCTGAAAATGAACAAGGATGCACACTTGAAATAGGCCAAGAATGCTTTACTCCCCACATTCCCACCTCTTCCTGTTATGCTCAAGCTGTTCCACACTGGCATCATCAGTAGTCCCCAGACCTTTTTTTCTTTTTTTCACTATTGCTGCTTGCTCTGGACATTCTATTGGTAGTTCCCCCATTCTGCATATGCTTGCCATACACCACAAAAATTATACCATACCACCATCAAGATCTATTTTGGTAAAGCCTACCACAATTCTCACACTTTCTTTGCACACTACAAATTTTTTTTAAATGTATTTTATTCCCCCCTGAAGAAAAAAAAAGAGAAAAACCCTATCTGCTAACGATTACAAAAATATAGTCCTATGTTTTTGTCTACAAGTTTTTAAGGTTTTTATATTCGGGTAAATAATCCATCTTAATGTGACAATGTTATTTACTAATCAAATAATTAATTTCACATTTTCCAACTAAATGGAAATTAATTCATTTCCAAGGGATTGATTTCAAATGATCGATATTAACCAATACTAGATATAATTTGCATCTGAATCTCTTTTAAGGACATAGATTGATGGTTTGTATGGTGATGTAACAATTATCTGAGTCAAGATGCAAAACATTTCCATTACCCCAAAAGTTAATTTTTCTGGCCATCCCACACCATCAGGGACTAATAGTATTTTTTAAAACTATGTATTATCATTACTTTTAATACAATCTAATATTATTGAAATCATATAGCAAGTACATTTTTATTTTACTTCTGTATTGTATGATTTTTTATGACTCATCCAAGTTGTTGGTTAGTAGTTAACTTCTTTTTATTGCTGATAGATTCCATCTATTATATTTATGAAAATATATCTACCATTCCATTGTTAATGAACTTTTGGGTAATTTCCATTTTGACTTACTATAAGCAGAGATTCTTTAAATATCATGTATAAGTACTCATGTAAATATATGTTTTAACTTGACTTGAGTGAATATTTATGGGTGTAATTCTTGAGTCAACACAAATTGATTCTAATATTTATATGGAACTTTAAAACTTTTTCAAAATAGTTGTAGAATTCTGCTTTCCTACAAGCAATTCATGATAGTTCCAGGTGTACAACATCCTTAGTAATACTTGGTATTTTTAGAGTTTTAAATGTTGACCATTTTATTGGTTAACAAAAATATCTTATTATAGTTTCGTTTTTTATTTACCTGTGACCAATAATATTAAACACATTCTCAAGTGATTTTTGTTCACTCACGTTTTTTCCTTCATGAAGTGTCAAATATTTCTAAATAATGTTAGAAAAACTCCTCCATGATGAATGCTTGTCATAAGGTACTGTGTATTTCACATGGAAATTCTTCTGAATATTGATTCTGTACGTGTAGACATATTTCTAAAATAGCTATTACATTTATATCTATACTTATATCAATGTAATAGTTTTAATTGATTGTCATAGTTGGCTTTTTATTTTAGTTTTTGGTTTTTATGTTTGTTTTTTGTCTTGAGAAGAAGAATCTTGGTGAAGCAATTATTTCAATATTTCATTTTTAATGCTAATTTAAGTTGAGCCTTTCTTTTATTTTCTAATAATTTGCTGCTAGCATATAGAAGCACAATTTCTAATATACAAATTTGGAATATTTTATGGAAAATATTTACTTATGATATTAATTTCTTAAGTAGATATAGTATTTGTCAGTTCTACTTATGTTCAGATCAGTGTGAGTAAATTTCTTTCAAGAAATATGTCATTTCATTTATCTTCTCAAAGTCATTAGCATAAAGCTCTTTTATTTTCTCTATCATGCCTAAGGCTCTACAGTGCTGCACCATCTTTTACCCTGATATTAACAATTTATGTTGTCACTTCTTATTCTTAAACTATGTAGTGGTGATTCATCAATTTTATTGATTTTTTAAAAAAACTAGTTTTCATTTTATTCATTTTCTATATTGTCCATTGTCTACTGATTGATTTCTACATTTTATTATTTCCTTTCTTTTGCTTATTTTACTTTGCTCCCCTTTTTATAGATTCTTAGCATAGACATTTAAAATCTGATTTTCTGCCTTTGCCTGTCCTAATTTTCTTTTCACATCTGTTGTGCTTACATTCTTCTTCAGCATTCTCTAAACTACCATCAACTTTTCCTGAGGATTTCTCATTGCAAATATTTTGTTTTGTTACCTCTAAAAGTGTGAGGCTTCTGTGCAAGCTTTGTTGTACTCCTATGTATTAACCTGCACTCTAGGGTGATTTAACACTGTCCCCAATAGTGCTCTTTGTTTCTTTAGTGAATGGCTGGTATGTTCCCTCTGAGACCTGGTGTACTCTGGGAATTTTTCAGCTTGTTCATTCTTCTGAAGTTTTACCTTTAACCCTATGCATGGATCAGTCAGTAGTTAGACATAACCTCGGCGGACCACAATATAGATTTCTGAAGATTTTTATTCTGTATAGGTCCCTCCTCACCAATAGACTTCTCTCCAAATTCCAGTTGTTCAACTCCCTGAGTTCCAGAATCTCCTATCTTCTCAGCCTTGTAGAGCCACTATACTTTGCTTGTGTTCCTCTAGCAAGGTAACTTAAAGTGTGACTTTAGGAAGAAAGCTGGGTTAATTGTAGAGTTCCTTTTATTTGCATCATTATTTCATAAATCACGGTTCTGTGCTGACTGTAGCACAGTAAATGAAAATAATTATTTCATGCATTTTATCCAGATTTTTATTGTTTATAATGAAAGCAGAAGTCTATTGTCACTTAGCCAAACATAGACAGGAAAAGGAAATTCCTTAAATGTCTTATACCAGTGGTGGCAAATTTATGGCACATGTGCCGCAGCAGCTACTTGTATCATTGAAAGCTCTTAAAGGTTCGCCATCACTGTCATGCATATCTTCATTATATCATTCATTACATTGTTTAACGATGTTTTTAATGTTGCTTCTATTAGTACTGGGCTTCAGAAGACAATGAACAATGACCTATGAACCTTATTATAACCTTGATGCATTATAAGTATCAAATAATTATCTGATTAAATGAATGATGAATAGTACAAAAACATACTATTTCAAAAATTTCCCCATTTGTACCTGGGTAGATTTGATTAATATTCTGTTTGTTTTGCATTAATATCAAATAGTGTTACTAACAAGTCTATTATATCAAAGAAGGAGTAAACTTTACCTCACAATGTGGGTACTTTTCATAGTGTGAACCCAGCCTCCATAGCCAGTTCAAAGTGTATGTCAAAGCTGCTTCCTTTACTAAAAATCAAAATGAGTAAAGCTAAGAATTCTCAGTGTCACACACCAAATTCACCCCAATTTTTTTGTCTGGCAATTTATCTTTCAAATTTATTGTCTTTCTCACTCTGTCTCTCTCTTTTCTCTTTCTTTTTTTCTCTTTCTTTCTTTCATTCTTTCCTCCCTTCTTTCTTTTTTCTTTCTCTTCCCCCTATTTTAGAGACAGAATCTTTATGTTCTCAGGCTGGCCTTTACCTCTTGTGCTCAAGGAATCCTCCTCCTTTAGCCTCCCAGGTGGCCAGAACTACAGGCAAGAGCCACAGTGCTTGCTATTCCTTTTCATTTTAGTTTTACAAGTATAAACACATCTTTAAAAATGCAAGAAAATAACATACCACCAAAAACCTCAAGCTAGAATGAAGAACTTTACAGTGTTCTATTTACAGATCACATTAAAATTTTTATTATCAAAAATGAAATCCTCTCCTCTTAAACTTACCCAATCTTAATCTTGAGTATATTTCTTTTTTATATTATATACACTCATGAAAATGTATGTGAATTTCCTTTAATATTGAAAAATACTACTTTGTGATCTATGAATTTGCACAAATTAGCAATATGCTATATACATTCCTGAGATTATTTTGGAAATTGAATGACATGGTTGTTTAGATGTATCTATTCCTTTTGTTAATTCATAATTTTATTACATGTATTCACTATACTTTATCTATTCCCCTAATAATGGCAACATAGTTTTTTTTCCTAATTTTATGCTATTAGAAACCTTTTATGCACTTGCTACTCCTTGTATATAGGCAAATACATACAGATCTGTATTATCAAGCACACCTAAGTGACAAATTACCATCATGAAAATACCCATTCCAACAGATACATAAGCTTATTTTGCACCTGAAGGATATGACGACACTATTTCCTCATATTCTGGTGTGGAAATCTTTTTCCATATTTAACCACAAAGTAATACGAGACAAGTAAGTCCCTTTTCACTTCCTTCAGCTATGATATTAGGAGGATTATAAACCAATTTAAAGAGACCTAAGTACAAAATTATTGCATCCTGAAGTACCATTTTTGTGGATATTTCAAAGTCTTTTCTAAGCTGTCTCCTCACCAAGAAAGATACATTGCACACCCATGCACATGCTCTAAACTATCCTGAGAAACTTTAGTTACCTATTGTGATGTGCAAGTTATCTTGTCCTTAAGTTTGATTTAAAAAACTTGAATCTATTTCTTGCTCCCTAGTAAATACTTGAGGATTTTTTTTTATTTTATCACATACACTGGTTGATACAACCCTAAGATCTAATTTTCCTGCCAAAGAATTTACTTAATATAGATATTGATACAAAGTATAGGATATATGCCCCAACAAAATGCTTATTCCTCTTTTCAGTATGCTCTCCTTGACTCCATTTGCTGCTCCAAATAGTCAGTTATGTCTCAGTCAAAGGCCTAGTCTTCTGCTTGCTACACCCACAGACACAAATTGTTAAGATTTGCTGGCCGAGGCTCATATGTCATGTGAAACAACTTATTGTAGACTAGCTGCACTTCAAATATCCCCTTTCCTCCCACTCTGATCTCTTTGAACCAATATCATCTACTTGACATAAACGTATCTGACAAATTCATTAAAAAAAGAAAAAGAGCTGAATTATTTTTCTTTTGTTGGCTGAAATGTAGATTAGAAACAAACAGCTGATTCTTCACTTTTCATTAAGCTGTTTTCTCTCCTACATTCAGCCTTCTATCATTTATTTACTATACAGTGATATTGAAAAATTCCTTGCTATCTAATTCTGGCCTATATGACATCCTTAGAGATGCCAAGAGAAGGGTTGAGTCAGGGCTGAGGTTAGGGTGGGGTGGAACAGAGGTATTTTGGAGAGAGAAAACGATTCTAGGCAGGTGGCTTCAGAAAGGAATGCTGCCTGGTTGGCAGTGATGAAATGGACAGGTGGGTAGGTCTGGTTGTCATCATCAGAACTTGTTGGATCTTGGCCAGAAAAGAGGCTAGAATTTAATTCAAGAAGATGCAAGCCCAGGAGGTGAGCTATTGACAGAGAAAGTTGGATGGAAGCCATGTAGAGACTCTGCCAAAGTCAGGCTGAGAATGAACAGGACCAGGTGGTCAGAAGCGAAAGGGAGATGAATAGAGTTCTGTCCCTAAGGAGTGGTTACGGAAACATTATTTTGATGTCTAGGGAATAAAAAAATCAAGAGAAAATATCCTGGTATAGTGGAAAATATAAAATGATTTTAAATGATCACACATGAGTTCAAACATTGGCTTTACTACAATTAACTTAGGATTATTTTATTTCATTTAATGTTGTTTTCTTCAACTATTAAAGACAGAGGAAAGTACCCTACTTAAATTTGCTGTGAAAGTTTAGGGACACATCACATGCAATTATCAGTTTCTGTGTCATGGGAGAAAGTGCCCTCTGAAAGAGTTCTCGGAAAAATAGCCAACTCAAAAATAGTAGCTAGATATATCAATACCTTGTTTTCAATAATGGGTAGAGATAATAGATAAAAGAATCAACAAGGAAATAAACAATTGAACCCAATTAACCAGACATCTATACAACATTCAACTCAACAAGAGCAAAATAAACTCTCAAGTGCACATGGGACTCTCTGGAGGACTGACTTCAATATAGGTCATGAATGAATGAATGAATGAATAAATAAATAAATACATAATACTGAATAAATTTACAATCAGATAAAGCAAGTTCTATGATCCTGATGGAAAGAAATTAGAAATCAGTAACAGAAGAAAATTTGAAAATTTCACAGACATATGACAATGAAACAATCCACTTCTAAATAACCAGTGCATTAGAAAAGCACATCACAAGGGGAACTATAAAATACTTTGAGATTAATGACAATGAAAATACATCATATCAAATATTGAAGAATAAAATGAAAACAGTATCCAGAGAGAAATCCTCAACTGTAAAAACCTACAGTCAAAAGATCTCAAATTAATAAACTAACCTTCCAGAATAATAATTTAAAAAAATAAAAGCCAATGAAACACACAGAAAACATAAAGACAGCAATAAACATAGACAGAAAATAGATGAAATAGAGAATAAAAACAAAACAGAGAGAATCAAGGAAACCAAAATTTGGGATTTTTTTAGACTAGTAAAATTGGCAAGCCATTGGATAAGCTGACCAACACACACACATACAAGAGAGAACACAAATTATAAAAATCAGGAATGAAAGAAGAAATATTATTATCAACCTCAGAAAAATAAGGTAAAGTTTATAGACTTCAATATTATTTCTTTAGGGATTGTGTTAATATAGTTAGATGCAATTTAATATAGCTAAGCAGTCTTAACCTATCTGAACTTCCTAAATTAAAGTATACTGGCACTAACTTTTCAGTCTTCCCCATGATTTGAAAATTACACTTTAGCTATTAAAGAGGTGGCAATTCTAGAAAATATGCAGCAGAGAATTAGACTTAAGAATCTGGAATTAAAAATGGAAAGTTGAGTAACAACGCAATTACACAATACTCAAATTTTTACTGGATTTAGGCAAAATATTTTTGCTACATATCAGTGCTGTAATTTGTAGCCAATATAGGTGTCCTCACAAACATATTTTCTTGAATCAGTTTTCCTGAGCATTTTATGTTAGTGTAAATATATTAAACACTTGTATTACAATCTACCTGTAAGAGAAGATAACGGAAAGGTGGACGTGCAGAATAAGGGGGAATATTTGCTCCAATTGCAGTCTGTTTTGAATAGAAAGTTGTTCAACTCCTGGATCCTGATTATTTAGTCTGTGTAACCTAACAACATGAAACTATGTTGGGAATTAACCTTGGCCCACTCTCCCTAGTCTTTTCTGGCATGGATCTCAGCAGATTGCACCTTTTCTGTTTCTTGCTAAGAGTTTTTAAAATTCAACAGTAATGAATATTCTTTCATACACCATAAAAAGCACAGAACCAAAGAACCATGGATTCTTCAAATAAGATGGAATATTTTGCCACTTGTATCTCAAATTTAAGATATTTCTACATAGTGTCTTTGGTGAGTAGATTCTTGGACATTATCCTGAGTGAATAGGTACTGTGCCATTAATACTCTGGCTTAGAATTGAAGGGAATTAAGGTTAATACTGTAAAACTTAATTACCAGAGATTCTCACCTCTATCCATAGATATTTCTCTATTTTATTTCAGTAAACAATACAAATATTAGGAAATTATAAAACATAATTACAAATTTCTCATAGACTAATAAGAAAGGAATCACAAGAAATAACAGAACATTTTGCACTAAATGCAATTTAAACCATGAAATCCTAAATTTTGTAGAATGTAGCTAACATAATGTTTAAAGGAAAATTTATAACATTACATGCTTATTTTAAAAAATAAAATGGTCTTCAAATCAAAGACCTAGGCTTCTACTTTACAAATCAGAGAACAAACAAAAATCATAGAAACCAGATATGAACAGGAGGGAAATAATGAGCAAAAATTAATGAAATTGAAGATATTTTTAATACCATGGGTAAAATTAATACCACCAAAAGACCAATAAAATTGATAAATATTTGACTATACTGAATGGGAAAAAGAAAATGACCCAAATTACCACCATCAAAGGATGAGAGAGGAGACATAACTTCAGATATTAATGTGATAATAAGGAACTGTTACAAAGAGTCAGATTAACAATGCCATGCATTGAAGGTATTGTGGAGTGACTGGAATTCTCTTGAATTTCTGGCAGAAATACAAAGTTGTGTAAGCTTTTTTGAAAAGTAGTTTGCCAGTTTCTTACAAGAATAAAATATAATTACTATGACCTAGCAACTCCACTACTGGATATTTACCCAAGACAAATGCAAACACATGTCTGCAGAAAGATATAAACATGTTCATTGAAGCTTTACTAAAAATAAGAAAGTACCAAAATGTCCATCAACTGATAAAAGGTTATGTAAATTGTTGGTAGGCAGATGGTATAGAACACCACTAAGTAACACAAAGAAACACCCATGAAATGGGTGATTATTAAAGCCCAAAATACTCCAAAATGTATAGCTACAAGGGGTGATAGAAATAGTGCGTTTAGATTTTAAAAATAGTAGTACAGTTAAAAACACATTGTCATTAATCCCCCTCCAAACACTGTCCCTGGCTTTGAAAACACTTAGACCATCATTCTGGGCACTCCTTGATGCAGTTCTGGAAAATTCTTTTTGTGTCTTTATGATGCACGAGCAAAAATATGGTGAGCCCTGCTGCCAAGTGCCATCCAAAGGAAAGTCAGGATTGTGAAGACATTATAGTGTGTCCACATCCACCTTACATAACACATCTAGCACTGAGTGATTTCTGGCTTTTACCCAAATCCAAAATAGCCGTTAAAGGTGAACATGCTGAATTGGTTGAGGACATTAAAGCAACCACAGCAGCACCACTAAAGGCACTAACAGAATTTCCACAACAGCTTCAGAAAGTGGAAAGAACAACGGCATAAGTACGTTTGAAGTGAGAGAAAGTACTTTGAGGAGAATGGATGGCCGTGTGTCTCTTCCTATGATTTTTGTTTAAAAACACACCATAATTTTTATCACACCCTATAATTTTATAAAATCTAAAAAATGTCAAACTATAGTGACAGAAGATGAGTTGTTGAAAGATGGCTTAAGTTTTATGAGAGATAATAAAATGATTTCCGAAGGACGCAGGCGTATTTTTGGAGTTGGCATTATTTTTCTTTATTTTATTGTGGTGGCAATCATATTCTAAAGTATGAAAATTCGTTCTATTAAACATGCAATGATGCTCAATCTAGTGTTTGTAAATCATGATAAAGCTGATTTTCAAAATAGTATAGAAAATGTATTTCTTCAAGTAGAATATACATTTTAAAGTAAGAGAAAAGAAAGTAACCTGAGAAAAAATGGAGTTAAAAATTAATAAAGATATGTAATTAGTAATTAAAATTAACAAAATATTCCCCATACCAGAAATTTAATAGAACAACCAAGAATATTGATAATTATATTTTTAAAAATCTGTTTTTACCAAATCAAAAGCACCTATTATTGAAAGAAAAACTTTGTGAGGTCATATAAATTTTAGCATTACTTTTTCTATTTATGTAAAGAATGCCATTGGGATTTTGATAGGAATTGTATGTAATCTGCAAGTCACTTTAGTAGTATAGACATGTTAACAACATTAATTCTTCTCATCTGCAAACACAGTATATTTTTCCTCTTACCTGTGTGTTTTTAAATTCCTCTATCAATGCTTTTAACAATTTTAGTGTATGTTTTCTGTATCTTTCATTATTGTCTAAGTGTTTTCTTCTTTTTTTTCCAGATTATTAGTATATGTTTGCAATGCATAATGTTTGTATACCTTTAATGGAGTTGGTACACGTACATAATATATCTAAATTTCTTTCATAGTCCCTTTCCCTTCTCTCCCCCCACTCCATTCAGCTCTTGATCTCTCTCAAATATTGTGTACTGTAAACATGCATCCAAAATAGTATATCATTCTTTTGGTTGATGTTGTAAAAAAGATTGTTTCCTAAATGTCCCTTTTACATAGTTCTTTGGGCAACTAACTTTTATTTTGCTTTTGTTTCTTGAAAATTTACTGAATTTATTTATTGATTCTACCAGTTGTTTATTTTTATGAGGTGTGGAGATTTTTACATATGTGACCATTCATCAGCAAACAGGGATAACCTTACTTTTTTGTCTTTCAAGGGCTAATGCTTCTTCTTCTTCTTCTTCTTCTTTTTTTAACTTGCCTGGTTGCTCTGGTTAGGGTTAGGGATAGGGTTAGGGTCAGGGTTAGTGTTAGGGTTAGGTAGTAGAGTAAAAGTATTATTGTGGAATAGAAATGGCAAGAATGGGCATTGTTGTCTTTTAGGGTTACGGTTAGGGTTAGTATTAGAGAGTTAGGGTTAATATTATTGTAGAATAGAAGTGGCATGAATGGGCAACATTGTCTTGCACAGGTTATTAGAAGAAAAGCTTGCTGTTTTCACCATGAATTATGATGTGAAATGTGGACTTGGTGTCGTCTTTATTGAACCGAGGTAACTTCTGTGTATATTTACTTCGTTAAGATCTTTTTTTTTCATCATAATTAGATGTTGAGTTTTGGCAAAATCTTTTTCTGTGTAAATGAGATAATTATGTAGTTTCTTTTTTCTGCCAAGAATGTAGTGTATTACAATGATTAATTGATGGACATTGAACAAACCTTGCATTCCAGGGATAAATACATCTGATTAAGAAATGAAGGGAGAAGGGAGAGAAAAAAGGGAAAGGGGAAGTAAAAGGAATTAAGATGTGCTATGTACATAGACAAATTGCCCACCATGAATACGATCACTATGTACTGCAAACATGTACTAATAAAACATTTTAAAATTAAAAAAAAACAACTTGATCATAGTGTATGTTACTGCTTGCTGGATTTTGTTGAGAAGTATCTTATTGAGAAGTATCTTATTGAGTAGTCTCTCAGCTATGTTCATCAAAATATTGGCCTATAGTTTTATTTTCTTATTGCAATTGGTCAATATTAGCTTGTAGATTTGAAATTGTTTCCTTTTCCATTCTTTTTGAAGATTCAAAATTACTTCGATTACTATTAATTCTTTATTACTTCTTCATTGGGTGTTGGTAGAATTTGCCATGAAGACACCTGCTCCTAAGATCTCTTTGTTGGGAGTTTTTTTCTTACTCATTCAAAGTTTTTATTTGTTATGGAATATGTCACAAAAGAACCAAAATAGACAAATGAATCTTGAGAAGGAAGATAAAAGCAAGAGGCATTATATTTTAAAAATTTCAAAATATATTACAAAGCTACAATAATCAAAGTATCACGGTACAGGAATAAAAATAGACACAAAAACAATGGAATAGAAATAGAAACCTCAGAAATACAGTAAATCCATTTATCTATTGTTAATTTAATAAGGGTACCAAGAACACACAACAATAAAAAGATAACCTTATCAATAAATGATGTTATGAAAATAGCATCCAGATGGAGAAAAATGGAACTAGATGCTTATCTCATAACATATGCAAACAAAGCAATTCAAAATGTGTTAAAGTTTTAAACCAGAGACAGGAAACTGCAAAATTATTTATCTGATAATGAGAAAGTATCTAAAATATATAAGGAATTCAAAGAATGCATTAACAAACAAAACCTCCCCAAATCATCCAATTTATAAACAGATGAAAGAATAGACAACTCTCACAGGAACATAATACAAATAGCCATCAAGTACATGAATAGGTTCTGAACATCAGAAGTCATCAGGGAACTGCAAATCACAAATATAAAATGTGATCACAAAAGACTGTTAGACTGAGTATTATAAAAAAGACAAAAGATAAGAAAAATTAACAATGTTGTCGAGAAAAGAGGTTCCTTGTAAACTGTCAGTTGAAATGAAAATGTATATAAACATTATGGAAAACGATATGGATAGTACTCAATTAAAAGTAGAACTATCATTTTAAAGCATCAATTCCGCTTCTGGGTATCTGTTCAAAGAAAATGAAATCAGTATGTTAAAATGATATCTGCACATGTTCATGATAACATTATTATAATAGCCAAGACATGAAAACAACCTAAATGTTCATCAAAAGAATAATAGACAATGAAAATGGCATACAAGCACAAATACACACATGCACATATTATTTAGCACTTAAAAGAAAAAAGTCCTGTCACTTACAGCAACATAGATGAACTAACAGGACATTGTGCTAAGTGATGGTGGTCAGGAACCTGGAAAAAAAAAATTCAAAATCTCACTTATGTGTGGAATCCAAATATATCAAACTCATAGTGTAGAAGAGGAATACCAATGTCAAAGTTTGGGGTAAGTAAGATGTTAACCAAAGGTACAACTTTCCATTACAAGATGAATGAGTTCATTTTGTTGTTGTTGTTGTTGTTGTTGTTGTTGTTGTTGTTTTGAATGAGTTCATTTTGTAACTAGAAATTTGCTTGGAGAATAAATTTTGAGTATTCTTAGCATATACAAACACACATGTACAAAAGAAAAAATTGTTAACGACACAAGATAATAGATATATTAGCTAAGTTTATTATGGTCATTATTTCACATTAGATATGTACCTTAATAATTCAAATTGTACACCTTTACTACCTACCATTTTGTCAGTCATACCTCAACAAAACTGAAAAAGAAAAGCACTAATCTTTCAGAAAACTTATTTATAAGATTTCTTATTTCATAACTGCAAAAAAATGTCTTTGCAGCATCAAAGCATTCACCACATTCACTTAAAATAATGCACCATTTTCATACAGAAAATGACAAAATGAGCAAAGGCAACTTACTGAGCAATATTTTGGCATCATGAGAATGTTGCTTATGCAACAGATTACTAACTGAGAAGTATCAAATAGTGTCTAGATTTTTATGCCTATCATTGTTCGCAAACCCAGGCACTAACTGATAGCACTTACACTAAAGTAACAGTGAGAGACTGTGTGGAATTGAACACAGGGCAGAGAAGTAATGAACTCTTAATTTTCACAGTATCACATGAATGGGTATTTAATACATAGGAATCCAGTACTCATCAAACTGTTACAGGCAGTTGAGTTAGTTAGAAATATTATAGGCAGTCAGACAGGGCTAGACCCTCAAAGGAGACAGTGCAGAACACTAGACACTTTGCAACCTTGGAGGAGACAGACACCTCTCACTGTGTGCCAGATCTCAAGACAAAAGGCAAAACAAATGCAACCACACCCTAAGTATAAACATCAGGAATTGATAATCTGCATAGGTATGGATCACCTTAAGGAAGCCAGGAACCACCATCCCAGTCCCCTAAAGGAAGAGTCACTGCTCTGTAAGACTGCCTTCTTGTTACGTGACTTGCTTCCCCATTTGTCCCTGATTTGGTCAATTTACCCGAACAATTAATCTTATTGGTTAAACCATAGTTCTGTCCCACCTCATGCCTGCCTGCCTTGCAAGTTCCCATTTTTCCCCATCTTGGACCCTTCTCACCTCGTGGTTTTACTCTATAAAAGTCCCTAGAAATGACAGAGTTTTGGTAAACCACTCAAGACCCCTTCTGTCTCTCTCACTCAGACAGAAGCTTTCTTTTTCTCAATAAAGATATTTTGCTCTTAACCTCCGTTGTTCCTAAAATTCATTCTTTGATTTTAGAGAACACAAACTCATACTGGACATCTAGTAAGTTGGGAGTTTCGTTCCCCTATATCAAAACCTTTTCTGAACAGGGTAGGATCTAGTAAAGGAGACAAGATATAAATTTACTAATGCAGAAAGGTGGGTAGACCAGGAAAGTTTACCTAGACTGAATAGGATTCAAGGTGCTCTTTAAAAAACTAGAATTCTAGTAATATATAAATAGAAATAGTGAAGAGACAGGAGAAAGTAGAGCAAACACCAGGAAAATCAAGTGAAAGATTGGATTTAAACTACACTGTATTCCAAGTATATTTAACAGACACATTCAGAACATTTAACACAGATAGAAAAAATATTTTTTCTCAACTGCATATGGAATATTCTCTATACTCGTTCAGGTGATGATAGTATCTTAAACAAAAAAGGAATGTTAAGTTGGCCTTCAGTAGATAAGTACATGAACTTTCAAGATTCTTCACCCTCCCTGCTACAGGTTTAACTAGAAGCAGGTTGAAGAGCCACTCAGAAACCTTTCTGCCTTCCTATTCCCTGCCTCCTTAGACTCTGTGTCTTATCATAGGCTTTGAATTCCCCTTCAAATAAAGGGTGGTACCTACAAAAATGAAATCAAAGAATCCTAGAACTCTATTTACTACCATCTTTGCTGTTTATGTGTCCTGATCGTTATCTAGAATAAGCATAAAATTGATTTTCAGCATTTTGGAATGTCCTAATGAAGTCCAAAGACTGCAAGAAAAAAAATCTATGTGCCATCCCAAACTCCTCACAAAGGGATGCATTTCACTCCAAATCATTAATTACTCCCTACCCATGCACATCAAGAAAGCTGCTTTTGATGTCAATCTTTTCAGAATCCTATGTTCTTTATTATAATCGTAGAAACCAGTTCTAGTCACTTCCCACATTAATATTTTGGTAAAAAGGATAGTGAATTTCATGCCTTTGAAGATCTGAAGTTGTCTGACTTCCACAGACTGTAAGAGAGAATAGATTTCCTTCAGGGTAATGAAAAACTTCGGGCAGAGATGATAAGAAGAATTAACTAGGTTGTTCTAAAACAATTATCAGGACTAATAAAAAAGAGAAAAAGAAGGTTTATAAGTATATATCTGGGCCCTCAGATTATCAGAACTTAATTTTCAAATCCCTCAGAAAGAATAGTAAGGTAGAAGAGAATTCCAAAAGGCTTTAACTTCCC
>RJWM01019779.1:0-38371 GCA_004363535.1 Dasyprocta punctata | reverse complement strand
AAGTGATGGAGTCCCATGGTTGAAGAGTGCTATTTTATGTAGAGGGAGAAAATTCTTCAGCGATGATACAATCTTGAGTGAACAATTTGTTTTCTTAATTGTGCTGGGCCTTAAATGTTCAACTCTATATAAAGTCCTTTTTCTTCCATCAGTGGCAGGGGTAATTTGAGAAGATAACACAAGTAGATCTTTTATCTACTGTCTGACCTTCTAATCATTCCAGTTATACACAATGCAAAATAAAGTGTAAATGAGCAGTCAAGTATATACTACCTAAAAATAGTCACCACCAAATTCAAAGATTTTATATCATAAGAGATTCACTCTGGCAAAGTGAAAGAATGTTAGATTAACAAATTTGGTGACTTTGTAGTATTTTAAAAGTGCTAAAGAACATAGACTACGCATGTATAAAGCAGACCTACTGAAAAGAGAAAATTTATAATGCAATTATGTAAGGGCCATGTTAAAATAGGTATTCCATTTGATGCCCATACAAATAACTCTGCATACCCAGGTAGAGATTGAGAACAGCAATAAATTGAAAAGAATATTATTTTGAAGGCTGACAAATTCGTTCTTTCATTTTTTTCTTCATTCCTTAAATCATACATGTCTGGCAAGTGTCTTATGCTATTAGAATTGTGGATTCTTACAACATACAGTTTATAGTGATAGGCTTATTGCAGCAGAGAAGTGAACACATATAACACTATACCATGTGCTTTATTATTTGGTTAGTTTTAAATGACACAAGAAATGCAAAGTAATCAATGTAGACTACCCTTTTCCAGAAGGTGTCACAGAGTACTGGCATTTGACCTGGATATCTGGGAATATGCAAATCAGCTTCTAAAAATGGATGTATATATAAATCAGGGAAACAATCCGAAAGGATAGAGATTTCAAAGATTTTTTTCCAATTGAATAGAATATTGTTATGGTTTACATCTAGCAATGGCCCCCAAAGTACCGTGTGTTTGGAGGTGATGGAATCATGGAAGTGCCTAGTGCACTGTTGGGATGTGGAACCTGTTCAGAGGTTCCATAACCTAGGGGCTGACTCGAAGACTACCTTGTTGTCCTTACCTACCTCCTTCGCTTTCCACTTCCTTGTTTCCATGGGTTGGGCACTTTTTTTTCTGTGATGTCCTTCTGTCATCCTGTTTTTGCCTTGGTCCCTGCCTGTTGTGGACTGAAATTATTAGCCAAAGTAACCTGTCTTCCTTTATGTGGTAGGTATTAAATATTGTGTCTCAGTAATGGGAAAGTAACTAAGACAAATAGTTATTCTCAATTCTGTCTGTATACTAAAATATTCAGGGGGATATTTAAAATAATTTTGTATGCTAAGATTCTACTTACATCCCATTTAATCAGTATCTCTATGGATAGGGCCTGATAAGATTATCTTTTATATATATGGTTTCAGTGTGAAGCCAGCCCTAAGAATCACTAGCTAAAAGATACTCCAGTTTGGAAAACTAGTGGAAATTAGTGGTAAAAAGTCAAGTTGATGGTAGATGATTCACAACCTAATGTGACATAGTAAGGCATCTTGACAAAGTGTATACAGTCATATGCCTGAATCATCGAGCACATTGTTTACGTTAATATTGTAATTTGATTATAAGTAATTTTATATAATTCTAATCCTAATTTGATTAATAATTCTAATTTGATTATATAAAATACAAAAAATATTTGCATAAAATTGGTAAGAATGATTTATTCAAGATAATATAACTTGTATTAAATTTCTTGTCTCTTTTCTAGAGCATTTTTTCAAACTGGCATCTATGGATATATGTTGCCCTTTGGTCTATGTTTTGGAGTATGAGCATCACAGTGACTTATATTACAATTTTGTGCTTTCATTTTAGTTATAATTACAAAAAATATGGATACATATGGATTACTGTGCTGCAAATAAATATCACATGATTATCTGTACTTGGTGTCACTGAAATCTAATAGAATTACTTCAATTATTGGGCTAATATAAAGTGAAAAGAGAAAGCTGTACAAACACTAAACAAAGGACGAAGGATGACAAGAACAGCACAATAGAGAGAAGCTGGTTTTATGTCACAAAGAGACATGAAAGGTGAAAAATTAAGGCATCACACAGTCAAACATGGGTTTATGCACATGGAATCCAATGGAGCTTGTACTACTAGAGTTCAGCTTCATGCTTGTATTGTAAACAATGAGTGCCAGGACTGACATCTCAGTTACGCTAACTCAAGCTCCACTTTAATCTTATATTTTCTTATTCACTTTGCCTTTATGATCTTTATTTACTTTTTGGTACTGGGAATCGAACTCAGGACCTTACGCATTCCAGGCAGGCACTTAGGTTGCTGAGCTATATCCCCAGCTGTCTTTATGGCCTTTGACATCTGTGAGTAGACCAGTTTTATTTGCACTTTTAAAAATAACATTTTGACTTTAAAAAGTAAACAAATAATTCCACTCTAACTTTTCAGGGAAGAAAATTACTCTCGAATAGAATTTACTTCTATTTTAAAAGATACACGTGATTATTTAAAATATTGGTTTGGAAGTAGAAAAATTAAATAAAAGTAGTACAAAAGGTGAAATAGAAGATTTTGAATACTCAGCTCGATGAATTTTGTAAATTTTGAAAAACACTTAACTTCTATGAGCCTTGGTGTTTGGTCTACGTGATAAGATGAAGATTACAGTTCTATAGGCTTATTCTAAGATTTTGTGAATATTAAATATTAGTGGATGTTGGATAAACTTTGCTGCATAACTGGTTTGTGAAGTCTTCGAAACTACTGTATTTGCAGCAAACCTCGTTCTCTCTTTTGCTCTTTTTCTCTCTTTGCATGTGGGTGTACATATGTGTAATGTGGTATTGCAAAATGGTATGTTAGGAAAGGCTCCCAAAGCCTTAAAGCACTTACCTTCGTAATCTACAGCCTAGGAGTCTCTTGACAATAGCAGGCAGGAGAAATGAGCGAGGCAGTGATTGATTGGGGAATACTCTTGCAAGAGGGCCCTGAGCTGGGGCCAAAGCCTGCACATGGCTTTGGTCTTAATAACTTTCCATTACCCACTCTTCCTTTGGCACCACTGAAACAAGATTTGATTTATTTTTGATGGATCTTCTCCACATCGGAACTCTATTGCTTTCAAAGCTGTTGCTGCAGCAACACCTGAAGTGATTTTTATCGCTGCCATAAAAACATTAAATGATTTCAGGTGCCAGAGACCTTTCTCAGCTTCTGCTGTTTGATAAGTGAAGTCAGTTGTTAAAAAATGTTTTTCTGCTGCTTTAACTTTTGACATGGCCCCAGAAAAATCTATATTCAGGACCCAACAGGGTGTCTCCTGCTTTATAAATGTAGGGAAATATTGACATATTGAGATTTGTGAGGTATAACAAAGGGCATTTAAGCAAAATTGCATGACATGTTGTAATTTTGTTATGTGTTTGTTGGTGTTATTTATTCGAGTTGGGTTTACTTGGCTTTCAAGGGGTCTTAGAAGGTGGGGCCTGTTGGAAAGAAAGTTGTGGAGGTACGTCACATGCTCTCTTCTAGATTAGAGAATTAAAACCTATTGTTTCAGTACATCCTCACTCAGTGGCAAGTACAAGTAAACCAGTAAATATTCCACTTCACTATAATTTTAATAACTTCCAGTACTGATAATTCAACGACATTATGAAGTATATTTAAGTGTCTCTACATCATGTCAACTTCTAGGTCATAATAATATGTATCTGCGCCAAAAGCGTGCATTTACCAAAAGCTAACTACATAAAAGCTTCAAAGGAATTGATGAGACCGCCTATAACCTCACTATGTGATCAGATTTAAAATATTGAAAGCTACCATTCTGAGTGTCTGTCTAAAATGGATCACCACTGTGTTACCAGAAATCCTCTCAGAAGACAGAATGTCTAATTCTCATTCCACACAGTTGCTAGTGTGAAGTCTACAGGTTTCCATGAATAATTATATTATTTGAATAATTTTAAAAAGCATTCTGACTTTTACAAAGGTCTACATGTTTAATTAAGTCTGGCTCCCAAATTGCTGGATATATCTTTAGTTTCTAAATCCATGTCGTTTGAACAAATGATGTATATAATAACTAGATTTGACATCATTTATAATCATTGATATACACATAATCAAAATATTAAAATTATATATATGTAAATTTGGCCAGTATATGTAATGCTTAGTCATTATACAGGCAATTTTTGAAAAATAAATAACAACAATGAATAAAAACGTACAAAACTTTAAGAAATAAGAAATTGTAACCGACATTAATTCTACGACTTTTAAGCATGATCTTTTTACCAAAGTATGAAAATTATAGGCCAAAAATGTCCTGGACTGACTATGACTTGATGTTTTATTACTTAGCTCTAACTAGCTGTTAATATAAGTTTGTCAAATAAGATAGATGCCTTAATTTTCTCTTCTGTAAAATGCAATGGTTGAGTCTTCCTTTTTTTCATGGTGACATTTATAAAAACAAAACTAATTTAAAATGTAAGTCATTAGTGCTTTTTATACATTTTACAGAATATTGCAATACAAAATATCTGTAATTAGTATTAAACAGTATTAAATATATGTGCAAAATACAGTATGCACAAATATGATTTGTTATAAAATATTTTATTATTTCTAAAATAGCTATTTTAGTTATTTCTAAATTAAGTGGCACAGACTTACTTTTCCCTGCTCCTCTCTTCCAAACACAATGTAATAACAAAGAAATAATTCAATACACAATTAAAGAAATAGATACAGTGGCAAGAGGGTAGACTGCCTAGGGACTTGACATTTAAAATGCACTAAGTAGATAATCCTTGAAGATTGCTTCTTTAATAACTTTATTTTTGTTCAGATTTGCATTTTTACATATGCAATGTGGAAGTGATGCATTAAAGTCATAGGTTCTATATTTTACAATGCAATTGAAATCTCTTCTATGTAATCTTGGAATAAGGGAGAAGTATAATTCTAGCATAATTTAATATTCCAAACATAGAACTTCCAAGAAATCTACAAAGAAATCCCCAAATTTATGTGAGGTCAACATGATCATAGAACAGAACATCAACGTGTAAAATCTATTACATTTCTACATGTTAGCAAATTAAATTAAAATTATATCTTTCACAATTGCTCCAAAGGAAAGGAGATTTTATGATCTTAAAAAATATGTACAAGATATGTATTCTGAAAATACATATACATATGTATTGATGAAACTAGTTCAAAGATTTAGGTAAACAAAATGATATATGATAAACATTAAGTGGAAGACTTAAAATTTTAAAAATTTCACTGTTGCCCAATTGATCAATTCCTGTTCGAATTTTGACAAGGTTTTTATGTAGATCTAAATATTATTATAAAATTTTCTTGGAAATGACCAGATTCTACTACATTTAAAATATTGATGGGAGAAAATGTTAATGCCCATGTCTTTTACTATGAAAAACTACTTTAAAAATAACAATATGCAATGTATTAGCTATTGTTATTCTCCTATTATTTTGTCATGAAATTTTGTTTTAATTTTTATTCATAAAACAAAAAAAATAAAACAAACAAATGCAGTTAACCTACAGACATTATTCAATTCCATAGTAATCCTTACTTCAGCTGTATAATAATCGAGATAGTACAATATTGGTGGGATGTAGGACTGATCAGCTAAACACAATAAGAAATACACACATAGATCTAACTAAATATATGAAACTGATTTTTGACAAAGGTGCAAAAAAAAAAAAACTCAACGGAGGAAGAATAGTCTTTTGAACCAATGTTGTTGGACAATCAGATATCATCAGCAAAAAAAAAATCAAGAAAACAAAACTTTAATCTAAGAGTCATACATTACACAAAAATTAAAATTAACTCAGAATAGAACTTGGAAGTAAATTTGAAATTTAAAACTGTAAGTTTTTAGAGAAAAAATATGGTAAAATATAGAGAGTGTAGAATTAGTTTACAGATTTTAGCCTTGACACTCAATGAATGATCAGTAATAAAATGTATTGATAAATTGACCTCATCACATTTAACATTTTGTTCTGAGGCCTTGTTATGAGGAGACACAAGATATACACTGAGAAAAAAGTTTGAAAAACTAGTTACTAACAAAAGACTAGTATTAGAATATATGAAGAATAGTCAGAATTCAGCAAGTAAGAATCCGAGTAGAAAATCAGCAAGATATATGAAGACATAGTTCCCAAAATAGGATATATAAAATCCAATAGTATAGAAATGATGTCAAAATTTATTACCCAAGATGGAAATAAACATGTAAACTCAAAATGTGGCATCATTACCATTGTTTTACAATGGCTAATGTAATAGTAAAAATAATAATAAAAGGCCACAAATACTGGCAAAAAAACCCCAACTGGATTCCTCATACATTCCTGTTCAAAATAGAAACTGATATGATGACCATGGAAAATACTCTTGTGATTTCTCATGAAACTAAACATTCAATTACCAAGAAAATCAGTTATTGTAGTACTGATCATTTATCCTAAAGAAATAAAAACTTATGCTTGCTAAAACTGTACAGAAGTGTTCCTAACAGTGTTATTTGTAATAGTGTAGATAAGAAAAAATATCCCCATTTCCTTTAATGGGTGAAACAAATTCTGGTATGTCTAAATATGAAATATCACTCAACTATAAAATGAAAAAAATCAATTAGTGGCATGCAACAATTTTAATACATCTTTGGAGAATTTTTCCAAGCATAAAAAGTCAATCCCAAAAGCTTCCTTTAATATAATTTAATGTATACACCGTTTCTTATAAGGGCAACATTACAGAAATATTTGTCAGAGTGTATTAGGACCCTACAGAGAATTAGAACAAATAGGGTGTGTCTTGGTTAGTTTTCTGTGGTCGCTGGGACAAAATATCTGACACCCAAAATGAAGGAAGGAAAGATTTATTTAGCTCAGTGTTTGTGGAGATTTCAGTCCATAATCAGCTGGCACCAAGGTAGGGTGGCAGGCACAGGGACAACACTTAAATGTAGCAGCCAGCAAAGCATCCAGAGCAAAAGATAAGGGAGAACAAGACTCTTTTCCTCCCTTATATTGCAAACAGGCTCCTCCCCCACCCTCAGGGTGGGTGTAGCAGTCACACAACCTCTGTGCCCTCTTCTTGCACAGCCTGAGAGTATTTACAAAGTAAGGATCCTGGCTCTCTGCTGAGTCTCTTAGTTAAATTTCTAAACTTCTCAAATTGACATAATGCATCAACAGGGTGTATGTGAGTTTAATTGAAAGATACTGACTTACATACGTATGTAACTGCCAAGTCTAAAATTTGCAGATTGGCCAGGTGTGGTGATGCTCACCTGTAACCCCCACACTCAGTAGGCTGAGGCAGGAGGATCACTGAGAGTTCAAGCCCAACCTGGTCTACATAGTGAGTTCAGGTCAACCTGAACTACATAGTGAGACCATCTTAAAAAATCAAATCAAATCAAATCAAATCAGTGGATAGGTCTGGTAAACTGGAGAACTGCTAAGAATCAGTGCTGTGCTTCTGTTTGTCATATAAAATAACTATGCGGCTAAATTTTCTTCTGCTTAACAAAAGTCAAGTCTTTTATTCTATTGGCATCTTCAGCTGATTGTCTGAGGCTTTCCCACATTTAGAATGGTTTACTCAGAGTCTACTAGTGGTAATCTCATCTAAAACACAGAAACATTTAGTTTGATGATTGACAATATACCTGGGCACCATGTCTTAGAAAACTGATATGAGATTTACCATCATACAGGGCTATACACTGGAATAGAAGTGAAAGTGCTATATGTGCCTGGGAAAGTATATGTAATTATAAAAGGCCAGCATGAGAATTTTTGTGCAGGTAGAACTGCTCTATATCTTGATATGTAAACCTGCATATATGATGAAATTGTTAAGAAGTAAACATATACAGAAGCACAAACATACAAAAGAGACCAAGTCAAACTTATGAAATCTTAAGAGTTGTGGGTTGTATCAATATCAATATTCTGGTTGTGATATTATGTTCTGGTCTTTCAAATTATCACAGAGGGAAGCCAAAGAAAGGCTATAAATACTTTCTGTATTATTTCTTACAAATACATGTAAATTCATAATTATCTCAAACTTAAAAATTTAATTAAAAAGTTAAAAGTCATTAACATTTTCCAAAAAATGATTTTTGAATTTATTTTGATACTATCAAAATTTAGGATGTATTATTTTCCTTGAAATTTAATCTGTCTGTAACTAAAAATACACAGTATCTGAAATTTAAAATCATTGCCCACAAAGTTCTTTACGGTGGCATATTCTTTAAATGTGATCTGCAAACTACTAATTAATCTCTATAGTTCCAAAATACGTTTCTCAACTCTGAAAATACACAGATTAAAGTATTTCAATATTTATGTTTAATATTTGGAAATCTCTGTTCTGCATGCTTGAGGAAGACCCTTTCTTTTAAAAAAGTGGCACATGGATCCAAAAATTTTTTCAATTTGTTTTGTGATAAAGTTTTTTACTACGATTCGTGTTAGTTAATTTTCCTCATTACAAAAGGATCAGGCTGAATACCAAATTACAAACCATGTGAAAATGCTCATATGTTCTATAAGGATTGGAAGAAGAATCTTGAGAGATCAAGAAAAGCAAAAGAACATAAAGTGAATGGCTGAAAATTTATAGTCTCCCCAGGCTTGTACATCCATCTTCCAGTTTGTTGTTCTCCAATTGTCAACTCCAAAAGCTAGGTAACATAAACAGAATCTCAGTTGCTGTGGTATTTTCCTTCATCTGTTTTAGTGGAGTTGCTTGGTGTGTTCATCACCTTCCTATCAGTGACATAATACACAACACTTGCATTTAGAGGAGAGGTTTATTTTGGCTCACAGTTTAAGAATTTATAGTCCATGGCTGGCAGCCTCAAACACAGAAACTATATGGTACAAGGGCCTGCTGAGGCGGAAACCTGCTCACTTCATGGCAGCCAGAAAGCAGAATAGGGAAGATCCTGGAAGGAGAAATGCATTTCCAGGCTATGTCTTCAGTAACCCATCTCTAACCAGCCTCCCCCTCTTATCAGAACATTCAACTGCTGAACTCATTAAAGGATGAATCCACTGATTACTGTAGTAACCCAATGTTTCACTCACCTTTCTAAAGCCCAGTCTCTGAAATACAAAACATTTGAGGAACATCCTAGGTCTAAACCACAGCATTCTACCCCTGCCCTTGAAAGATTTAAAGATTTATGTTCATCTCATGGAGCAAATGTATTTAGACTATTTTGAAGGGGCACCCGAGTTTAACAGTTTCAACAGTGCTGAAATGTCCAAGTGTCTTTTGAGACACAAGGAGAACTCTTAGCTTTGAGTCCCTGGAAAAATAAAAAAGAAAGTTCAACTCTGTCAACAAACAATGACTCATGAGAAACATTCCCTTTCAATGGGAGAAACAGGGGAATAGAAATGAATTGAACCAAACCAAAATTAAAAACCCACAAGCCAAATATTAATTCCTCTAGTTCTATGTCCATCACCCAGGGCAATTTGTGACAAGACACGAGCTCTAAATAGCTTTGGCAGCTCTACACCTACAGCATCACAGTTGCAGCTGCCATGGTCCCTTTCTTGGGAGTGGCTTTGCTTTTCTCAGATGTTCCAGATTCCTGGCTTCTCCAAATTGCTAGGGTCTCCACTGCACTTTGGCTTCACTCTGACAGCTCCATGCTTGCTCTCTCAGGTCCAAACTGCTTAGCCCCCCAGGCCTTCTTTTGAAATCTGCATGGAAGCATCCCCAAACTCACAATTATTACATTCTGCGTACCTCTAAAACCTGCACCAAGTGGATTGTGTCAAGGTTTGCTGCCAGTTTGCTCGGTAGCTTGGTTCCTTTCAGTGTACCTGCAGAGACCTCTGAGTGCCTGGATGTCTGAGTTCTGAAAAATTGTTTACCAGTTGGTTCTCAATGAGCTTAGCTTTCTGGGGCTCTCTACTAAAAGCAGAGTCTTTTACTTTCGCAGCTTTGAGCCTGCAGAAGGTGGGGACTTAACTAAAATGTACTCAAGGCATCTTTCCTGTTAAAAAGTGTCCTGATACAAAATGTTTGGCTTCTTTTCAATGCTAATATTTTCAGCAATCAAACTTTTCTCAATCCCAATTTCACAGGTCCCAATTTTACAGGTCATTCGTTTCGGACCTCCAACAAAATTTTTAAAATTATTAAACTCTGGTTTTTGGTCCTGATTCTCATGGTAGATAAGGATAAAATTAGCCAGTGGTGCCCATGCCACAGTCTGAACTTTGGGCCTACTTGAACTTTTCTCACCATATTAATTAACCCATCTCTCCTTACTCTTGGTCTCCTGCAAAGTATTATGGCAAGAGTAAAATGAAGGTAAATTTTCTGCTAGAGAATAACATGATTGTCTTGAGTCCAACTGCCAGTGGAGCCCTTGTTCTCAAAAGAAACCTTTTGAACTTGCTCTCTACTGTCTGCATTTCTATCAGAATTTCAGTGTTCTGAGCTGTGACCAGAATCTCCCATGAAGCTAGGCTTACAGCATTCTAGGGCTTTTTTAGTTGACAGCTCTAAACTCTTCCAAACCTCTTCTACAAAGTGATTCTAAATATTTCCAAACCACATGGCAAGGTGTATTCACAAAATGATTCTACTTCTGCTACCAAAATTTGTCTTAGTCACTTTACTGTCACTGAGACACAATATACAACACCTGCAACTTAAAGGAGGAGTTTATTTTGGCTCACAGTTTTAGAAGTTTAATTTCATAGTTAACAGGCTCAAACAAAGAAGCTGAATGGTAGAAGGGTCTACCACAAAGCAGACCTACTTAGATCATGGTGGCCAGAAAACAGAGTTGAGGGAGAAGTAGTGGAGAGAAAAATGCCCTTCCAGGTCATTCCCACAGTAACCCACTTCCAGTTCAGCAGCACATTTGGGATACACAAATTTTCCAAGGTTCAGGAAAAAATAAATTAGGATCTTATTTACCTATATTTGAAATGCTAACTAACATGTAGTCATTTTTCATTCATACAGTACTTAAATTATTCAGACTAATTTTAGGGGGTGATTATATCTCAACCATTTATATGCAGTAATTAAAACAAAGCAACCATTAAAAATAAAAAATGTGTCTAAGAGGAAATTAGGGCAATAATCATGGACTATTTGGGCAAAAGAAATCATGTCAATAACATTCTCAAGATCTGTGGAGGTTGTCATTTTGAAGACAGAAAATAAAATAACTATATATAAAATTTGTGGAAACAGCATACATAAATATTACTAAAAATGCTATAATGGTGAAAAGTGAAAATATTTTCATTAGTTAACCCACAGAGCATATTTGACATGATTCTAGGGGATAATTGACAAATTAGGTAGAATTATTCTTAGGTAAATCTAGAAAAAGTGAAATATATGGATGCATAAAACAAAAAGCAGTTTAAATAACAAATATGGAATAATGTTTTTGAAATTCTATATGTTAAACCATTTGCCAGTTCATTTGAATAAAATACTGAAAAAATTTTAAGGTTAAGGTAAATTCTCCAACACAAAGCAAAGGAGCAATGAAAAAAATACATTTAGAAATATAAAAATCTACTATCACAATCAAAACTAACTCTAAATAAGCAATTATCCTTAGAAATTACTTCTACAACTGGACATTAATTTCCACACCATATAGACTGTTCTATAGCAAAAGTATAACCAAAACTCCTGCACCACATTATGAAACTCATCAGTGTACTGAATTTTGATAGAACTTGAGGATGAAATATTGCTCACATGCATGCACATGCATACATATATTCAAGAAAATAATGAAAATCAAGAGCCACCATCAGTAGATCTGTGGATTGATTTGACAAATGTAACAATAACCTGAAATATGTTATTCTTTATAATGCAGTTTCCCCTCTTCTGGACCTTTGATTTAAAGAATCATTGTTAAATGAAGGCATGGATTACCTGTTTAGAATAATAACAATGAATCATTGCCTAAATAGTCCATAGTAACATTTCAATGTTTTTATAATTAACATGTTTTGATTAAGCATATCGGAAAAATTGGTAAATTATATATTATCAAATGTCTACTTTTATAATTAGAAAAACGTATTAAGTATTTTAATGATTTTCAGTTTCAGTTACAATAACTTTTTATTTAAAGGGGACTAATAAACTAGACTTATCTCCTAATTTCGATCAATATTATAGACTATTTTAGTGCTTCTGGAAAAGTATCCTAATATAAATGAATATTCCTCAGAGATAAAGCAGCTGACTTCTTGTAGAATAGTTTAACTCTCTGAAGTAAAAAATAAACTGATATGTTGCTATTTTCCAAATGGTTCTTGAATTTTCAGACTGTACCTTCTAATTTCATTCTTGTGTTTACTCACTAGAAATGATGTAATCTTTTTATTCACAAAACACTTTATTCACATACCATGTTAATATTTTGCTCTACATTATAACAGTTTGTGAACATGTCTTACCATGCATTCTGACTCTTAGAAGGCATGCAACCCATTACATTGTCATTGTCTCTCATAGCAACATAGAGAATGTCTGGCATTGAGCAAGGGCTTGATAAGTATATATCAAATAAAAATGTTGATTTTATCAAGTTCCTTGTCATTATCTTTAATCCCATTTTATATTTTAACTTCAATTTTCTAAAGTATTTAATTTCATTATAATAAAAGGATTAGAATTTGTGAGAAAATTAGAGTGTCACACAGATATTTCTAGAAAGCCATAAATTGATACTACTAATTTTTCCCTTTTCTTTTTATTGAAACAAAACTAATTTAATATTGAATTCACCTTTTGAAAGTACACAATTCAGTGGCTTCCAGTACATTGATGGCATCATCAATTCTGTTTTTGCTATCCTGTATTCAACTCTTTACTTCAGGGATAGAACTTCGCACACTTCATTTCCCATCCTTCCATTTATGTTCTGCAAATGGAAGTCAATTCCAAGAAGTTGAAATTATGGGGAGGATAAAACACATCTTTTCCAGTAATTCTCTGTTTCAGCATTTATTTTGCTAGGAATCAACTACCAAGCCCAGCATCAGTAGACTTAGACTTAGGAATCTGATAGTAGATTGGGATGTGCTATTAGCGTAAAATACATGTAGCCATTAGGTGGATTTTGGTGAATCTGACAGAAACTCTGAATTTCATTAGTGACATGGAATCTTGCTCTGAAAGTTACCTGAGGGCATATGTCAATAACTAAGACATGATATGTCAAGAGATAGGCAAAACTATAAAAATTACTAATAATCCACACATACTTAGCACAACATTTGGATTTATTTTCATCAGTGTTCTAAGCAAGGAGTAAACTCGCAGACCTAAGCAGCTATGAAAAGTACAAGCTGCCTTATTCAGATCACTGGGTCTTTCTCCTCATCTTGACCACTACTAACTCAAAGCTGGTATGTCTGACCAGTGTAAGGAATGTCATTTCTCTCATTTTTCCATGGAATTTGGAATTGTCTCACATTTGGCTTGCCTACTGTGTCTTCATAAATAAAATGGATTAGCATTTTCCAGCAATAATGAAGAAAGAGTTATAGGAATGGAGGGCAGGCTGGGTTTTTATGCTCAAACTAGTACATGGTGCTTGTCAGTACATCAGCCATATACTATTATTAGCAACACAATAGACTTCCTTCCAAAGACACACATAATATTTATATTTATCATTGCTGTATAAAAACAGGGGTATCATGGAGTAAAATGCACATAGATCATATTTTTCTAATGAAAATATGTACTTATGAATAATGGCGCATCTCAGTAGCTACTCTGGGGGATACAGGAAGCAATCTTCGTGTTTACCCACTGAGTACATGAACAATAAGGTGTGTACATATGTGTCAAAGTGTAAATGGGTGAGTTTACCCATGTTCATATTACATTTTAGTGTATTTGTAATTTTTATTACATGTTTTCTTTTATTTTTTAAAATAGACTAACCCAATTCACTAAAATGTCATGAAAATCCACTTTTACAGCTTTGGGATGAGGTTGAAAGTGAATCACAGGTGATTCAGTTACTGATGATGAATTGGATCATGTAAGCCAAAGAAGTCAACAAGATATAATAGAGAAGTACAGAATGAAGATTTTGTTTCACATAAAGAAGGAAACAGTCTTGTAAATAATATTTGACTAGTCAAAATGCTACAAAATGATCACGTATAACTGAATGTTCCAACATAGAACAAAGTCTGAACAAAGATAGAACAAAGTCAGAAAATGTTATTAGATTTTGGCCAGGAGAGAAACATTTCTGATTGAATGCAAACATTGAGATTGAATGTTGAAAACTGTTTGTAATGGATGATATGTACAAGATGTTTTTAAATACACTAATAATGAAATACAAGTAAAATCTTCTATATGAGTCAGTGGAAGTACTTGGAAATATGAACTAAAAGTTTTCATAGCAGGACTTTATCATTCTAATTGTTAGAATCTAAAGGATTTATGGAGAAGTGACAGATGTGTCATGGAGAATTTTAGAACAATAATGACACTGATGCTATTTGATTCCTTTCCAATTTGCCTATGCTTTGGAGACAGAAAGACCTACCAAGAAGGAAAAAAATAGTTCAACAATTTTGCTGCTATTCACTCATTTTTTGAAAGCTTTGTTTTAAACTGTCAAACGATTTATACACCATCTGAATACATGACATTTGACAAACAATTTGCTTCTTTTCTTGGTTGTTGAATGTTAAGGCAATATACATCAAATAAACCTTCCAAATATGGTATAAAAACATATGCCTTTTTAGATGCATAGATATTTTGTGCCTTGATTTTAGAAAATTTTCCTGGAACTCAGCCACCAGGTCCTTTTTTTTTGTGTGTGTGCAATAATAAGCCTTATGACACTGCGAACAGACTTGTTGCACTTATTTCAAAAAATAACCCAAATGTCATATTTGAAAATTAGTTCATGAGTTACCCACTGATGTTACATTTTATAAAAGACACCAGTTGATCAGCAAGATTCAAAAGATTAAACTGAATATTCCTGAAAATGATGTTTCAAGTTCATATCAGAAAAAAGTGTAGTACATTCTTTGAATTTCAGAAATTCATAACATTGGCCTCCTACATGGTGAAGAAAAGCAAAGTATTATTGATCCTGCCAGCATTATACCATGATGATAAGATTCATTGTGAAGCCAGGTGTGGTGGCACATGCCTATAATCCCAGAACTTGGGCAAGGCTGAGACAAGGAGATCCTATGAGTTCAAAGTCAGCTACATAGTGGATACAAGGCTAGCTTGGACTACATGGCAACACCCTGTCTCAAAACACCAAACAAACAAAAAATAAGATTGATAATGAATCTTCAACAAAAATGAAACCAGAAATGATCACATTTTACATCAAAATGAAAGGCAGAGTAGATGTTGACAAGTTAGGCAACAACTATGATATTGCTTGAAATGCAAAGCATTGACCAATGGTTGTGTTTCACTGGATCTTAAACATGTCAGGCACAAATAGTTTCATAGTACATAAAGAAAGTAACAAGGGTAAACTGTCAAAGAGAAATTTTCTTAGAGTATTGGGACTTGGATTGATAAATGAACATTATGTGTATGCCCAAAGAACTCAAAAGGATTCTGGAACAGACTGGTGAACAGACAGGTGAAACATCACAACATCCTAAGAAAACAGGAAGACCAGCAAAATGCCAAGTACGTCCTATCAAAGAAGACAGGAATTCAAAACGCATATGTTATCAGTATAAGTGGTACTTGTGAATGGAACATGCTATTATCATGTGTAAAAAACTGCCTTAGGTATAATAATTGAAATAAAGATTATTTCTGTGGTAGAGTTTTATTTATATTCTCATTGTAGTTCACACAGAAATTTATATCTGCTGTTATTTTTTAGATTTAGTAAGCAAACAGGTGAAGTAGAAAGTGTTGATGCTTATTCTAAACACTTATTATATATTTTATGTTTTATTTGATGGATATTTCATTTTTCTGATAAGTGCACATTGTGTAATATAATAGAAATATTAGGAAGCTCCTGGCCAAAGAGTAAGGCAAGAGAGGTGGCCAATATGGCCTGCCAGACAGGAAAGGAAACCTAAGTACACATGCTGTCAGTGTAAGTGAGACCGATGTATGGAATATACTGTTGTCATGTGTGCAGACTGCCCTCGGTGTGATAATTGAAGCCAAGATTAATTCTGTGGTAGAGTTTTGTTTTGTTTGTATTTTCATTTTAGTTCACATAAGAATTTATTTCTGCTGTTATTTTTTAGATTGTGTAAGCAAGTAAACATTTGATGTTGAAATGCTGGTGTTTATTCTATACATGCACTACACATTACAAATTTAACATTTATTTCATTGATATGTTATTTTCCTGTTAAGTACACATTGTTTAATAAAATAAAACTCATGAAGTTAAAATTGATTATTCATCAATAGAAATACTTCTAAAAAAATAAGCATGCATGTCACTCCTATAAAGCATCTTTTCTAAAATTTACCACTATGCCCCTAGGATTTTTAAAAGCATTCTCAAAGGCAACATGTTCAAAAAGCTGCACATAAATGTTTTTGTAACATTTCTTAAGGCGAACATGTTTATAACTGAACAGTGTTAGGCAAAAGTATTCCTTGAAACTAGCAGATTGTTGAGGTAAATGCAGCAACTGCAGTACTTTGCATGAAGCTGTCCAAGCACAGTGCTCCCCACAGTAGTAGTACTGCCCCAACAGTACGGTTTCTCTTACAACCACCTCCTTTCTTTTATTTTTCTTTCATCATTAAAGATAATAGCTGTTATCTGTCATTAAAAAATATCTGGGCTTTCTCAATCCATTTACTCGCTTTCCCATTATTATTTTTACAACAAATTCTTGTAGTAAATTCCCACTAAACTCTTAAAAGGAGTTTTCTGCTTTCCTTTTTCTCACCCTCCCTTCTTTTGCTTCCTCACTTTTTCTTTTTCAATTATGGTATGAAAGATGCACATTGAGAATGAACCACCTCACAATTTTAAATTATTTTACATGAAAATATTTAGGAAACAAATAAAACAAACTAATGCCACAGATAATTAAATATTTCAGAAGATAGTGAAGTAATTATATTAGTATCTAATAATAAAGAGATTACCATGCTTAGGCAGTGGGAGTCTCACACAAACCTCTATCATTCTCTTTGACAGTGGCATCCACAGGATCCTTACGTTAGCCACATGCGTACTGAGAAATAAAAATGGTGGATTTCCAGGCCACGTGATTGGAAAGTTGGAAAATTAAGTCTCAAACCATTCATAGGTATCCATGCTATGCATTTTCATTAATAATACAAAATATGAATTCACAATGCTAATTAATGACTACAAAATTATAAATATGCTAGAGATTAATATATGTTGATGAGTGTGCTTTTTTAGTTAATAAGCTTATTAAATATATACTACACAACTATATCAATTATAGCATTGGTGGAGTTGAAGGAAATTCTGCAGAGACCCTTAGAACACCCTTAGTGTTCTTTCACCGAAGTGCAAAGAAAAGGTATGGATGCCTTTATGTTAGACTTATTCTTCCCATAGAACAGTCTTCACAATTTGTTACAAAGAGAAAATATCTATCTGATTACATTTCCTTCAAGGCACTTGAAGACATTGCATATTTGGTTGTCCATTGGAATCTGCTATATTTTTTGGAATTTTAATTTTGCTAAGATATTTGGCTTCAAGGGATGATTTGAAGACTCCTAACAGTTGCTCTGAACTTTCAGAATGTGTTTGAGTTCAAAATTGTTTTTATGCGAACGTATTGTATTGGTATTTTCACTAATATTTTGATAGCCGTGGTGAATAAATCTTTTTGGAAAATTAATTCAAAGCAAGGCAGTAGCCCCAAATTGTACTAGCATTTCTTCATGTCTATAAATTTGTTATAGAAATCTGATTTCCTTATGGGTATCTTTGAGAATAAGTTTTACTAGTTTTATTACAATATTTGAGTACTTGTCTTTATAATATTTCATGTGCCAAATTAGAAATATGGTTAAAGAATTGAAGTAGTAGGTCCTTTTCAACACACTCAGGACCCCTTCTGTCTCTCTCTTGGACAGAAGATTTCTTTCTCTCAATAAATATATTATGCTCTAAAAAAAAGAAAAAGAACTGAAGTAGAGTGCTGTCTTAAGGATAAATGCCCATACCATTGAATGTGCTAATAAGTAATCTAGGTGCTTTTTAAATGAAAAATCAGTTTTATTTGGCAAAATGACAAATGACTTGTAGTTATGAATATGTGAATATTTGACCCATAATACTATATACTCAATAATGCATAAAACTCTGCAACTCCAGTGGTAACAATTAAAAGATTTTTGTTAATGATGAAATTTGGGCCTTGAAGTGAAAATTAGAATTTGGAATGCTTATGTTAGTCACAGAAGACATGAAAGTTCCATATACTCAAATACTTTATTGATGAATTGTTTTGATATAAAAAAATGGCATTTTGCTATTGTATAGTAAAAAGAATCAAAACTTTGAAGATCTGCCTAAATTAGCAAATATATCTTAAAAAATCACTATTTCATAATATAATAATCACGCATGAGTAAAAGATGTACACAAAATCTAAGCCAAGTCAGTGGATGCTCAAGAGTAAAATGAATCTACTGATTGTTTTAGATTTCAAATTGAAAAACAAAACTTTAAGAAATTAACATTTGCTAATTTTGGCAGTGCTATCATCATATTTCTAATTAAGTATCCAAGACTGAGTTTACCTCAACCAAAATAATGTATTGCTACAGGCTGATGTAGAAAGAGATATGAGAAGTCAATTGTCCATGTTAAGTCAGATATTATAGAAGATTTGAAAGTATGTAAAACAACGATATTCTAGTCATTACACCTTTTGTTTGGAAGTCATTTATTTTAAAAATCACTCAGGCTAGCATGTAATAAGGTTACTATATAAGTATATATTTTCACTCTCCAGTTTTAATTTCTAATATGAAAAATATCAATAGGTATAGTTCACATGAATAGCATCCCTTCATCATCCTTAAATTATCCTAGCACATAAAGACTGAGAATTTTTTTGCTCAATTTTTCTTAAGAAATTGTCAGTAGATTACAAAATCAACATTTGCTATAAAGTATCCCTTGGTTTCATTTGTGTAGTTGCTCTTGAAAAAACACCATTTATTCATGAATTGCGAAGTAGTGGAGGTATAAACCCTCCTACCACAGGTGGAATGAATTAAGTAGCCACTGTTTTCTTATTGAAGGGTAAAAAGTATAATGAGTTTCATGTGGCCACCAATAGTGTGTAGTGTGTACACTAGGAATAATTATTTTTCGGCAGAAATTGGGCCTAACTTTATTTAGGCATCTGGTTATTTCTATTTTCTCCTGTTTAAGTATTGCATTCATGTCACAGTAAAATTTTATTTGCCGAAATTATTTCCCATCCTAATTTCATAATCAAATTCCTAGAGTATTATCTCTAACATTATCTTCAATTCTGCTTCTTAACTCATTTCATTTAATAGTGGAATAGACAATTCGAAGAAATAACTATGTTGTATAAAAACTGTTTGACAGAAAAATAACAACTCTTTTGAAGCACATAGTTATTTCTAGGATGACAGAAATAATAACTATGCAAAGCATGTTGTTGTAAAGAGAAGACAGAGACAGTGACAGAGATAGAGACAGAGGGGCATGATGGCCTCATGTTTTCTTATAGTTTATAGCAGTGACACTCCAGGGCTCTTATTAGTCTGTGGGATGACTGTCACAGTGTTAGTACTCATGCAGAGTACTTAACGTCAGTATCATTTAGCTTCCTTTGGTTCACAGAGCTAGAGAAACACCTACAACAAAATGGTTGCAACATCTTTTATCTCCAAAATGCATTTTGAAATAAACAGTTGTTTATGTTTTTTGTTTCTTCTTTCCTCTGTATTTTAAAGAATCTCAGTAAAATATTATTACTCTTACTTATTCTTCTTACATGTCTTAAAATGCATTTTAAGAAAAATATAAAGGATGGTGTTTTAGAAAATTTATCTCCTCTACAATATCTTAAATTTTTTTCCATTGTGTTGAAAAACATTTGTTTTTCTTCTTGTCATTTCCTTCTTCTGTATATGATCTTGTTTAGTTTAATAATCCATTTAAAGTATGAATAAATAGTACCAGGTAGCATGAAAAAAATATGTTGCATTTAATTGTAAATATAAGAATGTAATGCATTTGGAGACAGAATTGTATAAGATTTATGGATATAGTTTAATCAAAGAAGAAAAGGAATGAAGTGAGTGAAAGTTTATGTAGACAGTAGAGTTCATCGAAAGGTGAAAGTGCAATTAAGCAACCAAAATGTTGGTGCCATAGCGAGAACGAGGAATCAGAAAATTATTATATTGAATCTTAGGAGACAGAACAAGGCACACAATAGATTTAGGACAAGATAGTTCAAACCAAAAGAAGAGAAACACTGCACATTATGAGGTACATTGTTACCTCAGAAGGTTCAGTCCCCTCAATGCAATCAATGTAATCATCTCTTGTAAAATGAATCAAACTACTAATAAAGCTAATTGTGGTGCCCCTGTCTCCACTTGTATATTTTCTGTTGAGAATGAGTTGAATGATGAGTTCTACTATGTTTCAAAACCAGGTAGTACTTGCTTTGCTAGAAGTACTATCCTAAGTAATTTAAGACATAGAATTATGAATTTCCACAATGGTTTTAGTTTAACTCTCTACTCCTGAATTATTTTATAAATTGTTCTTGCAGTGCTTTTGTTTGTTTAAGTCCTTTGATTAACATATGAAAATAATTTTTATTGCTTAGAACTCTGGCTTCCATGTCTAGTCTTAATCTCAATTTCTGCCTGGAGCATTCTGCAATTGACCGACAATACATCTCTCTTCCACTTCTTCTCACAACCATGCACTTATCAGTGTGTCTAATGACTATTTGGCTGGCTGTCCTATGTCTGAAACCAAGATTAAGTCAATGATTAATAGTTTTTAAAGAAAGGTTCTGCTAATTTGGTTTTATTACAAAGTAAGTGAGATCTAAGGAACTATACCAAGAAGCGAGAATTTCTTTTGGGGGAGTGGGAGTGTTTAACACATTCAACTGTATATAACAAGTACCTATTAAGAAATATGTTATTTACAAGAAATTGTAATATACTGCATAGCTATACTCTAAAAATACCTCTAATGTTAAAATATTCCAAATATTTACAAAATGAAAACAAAATACTCTTCTAGAATAAGCAAATCAGTTTTGGGGAGAAGTCTATGAGACTTTATTCTTTTGTTTACTCATCTATTTATCTATTTTTTGTTTTAGAATTTTGGAGATTATTAAAAGTTTCTTGGAAGTTATGAAAGATGTTTAATTCTTCATTCTTTAATCATATACAGGACTTTTAAAATTACAACTTTATCACAATTTCACTTAAAATTATTAAAGACTTTGTTTAATGTTCCTTGGACGTTCAAGAGCAGATAAAATTTGTTTGCAGCAATACTTAGTATACTATTTTACAGAGTGTTCTGGTTTGTACATTGTGTCAACTTGAGAAGTCTAGAAGCTTAATTAAGTAACTCAGCAGCTCTACATCCTGGGGTATAGGGCACAAGCTGTTACCTGTTCATTGTGTCAATTTGAGGTTAGAAGTTTAACTGAGAGACTCAGCAGGGAGCCAGGGTTCTTGCTTTGTAAATATCCTCATCCTGTGCAAAGAAAGGCAAGGAAATTTGTGAAGGCTACACCCACTCTGGAGGGAGCGAATGACCTGTATATAATATAAGGGAGAAAAAGAGGCTTGCTCTTGCCATTTTTGCTCTGGCTGCTGCCTTGAAGTGTTGTCCCAGTGTCATGCCACCCTGCCTTGGAACCAGCTGATTATGGACTGAAACCACCAAGTACTGTAAGAAATAAATCTTTCGTTCCCTAATTTTTGGTGTTGGGTGCTTTGTCTCAGCAATGAGTGAAAAGTAACCAAGACACAGAGTAAACTATTTCATAATAAATATAAGTACAATGAATACTTGAGTCAATAACACCTAAAAGGTTTAATAACTCTGCAGATAGAAATATATATATATATATATATATATAATACAGTCTAATATTTATTTCTGTGTTTGTTGTAACCAATAAAAACACTGTGTGTTTGGTAGTATTTTAGAAACCTCCAGCAGAGATTAAATGAATTTATTAAGACTAAATTTAATAAAATAGTCATTATAGTAAACTGTTCTTTTCAATTCCTCACTTATTCAAGCTTCTTCAAAATGAGTCTTTATGCTACCCCAGAATACAGTGACACTGGCCTGTGTCTTGTGATGGATTAACTTAATTTTTTTCACATTTAGTAGCTGCATGAACTATGAGAATGTTTTCTATATTTCAGTTCTTTACTGTTAGAAACAAGAACAGTATTTATCTTAGAAGTTAGACCTAATGATTTCACATGGTAGCCTGTGAGACAGTGTTAACTTTTGTTTTAAGTGCCTGAATTGTGAAACATGACTTAGATGCTGAGAACTAGGGAGCTCAAATTAGTAGAATATTGAACCATTTTGTACAGTTTGAAAAAATTAACTTACATTGGGATAAGATATATTGATTCTCTTACTGTGTGCTTCCTGATTGGATACAGTGTTTCAGAAAAATGTCTGTATTTGTATTAGTCTTGTTACTGTTACTGGAACAACATATCCAACACCTGAGAATTAAAAAAGGAGTGGTTTACTTGGCTCACAGTTACCAGTGTGTTCAGTCCATAGTCCACTGCTGCTAAGGTAGGAGGACTTGGCAGAGGACATCCACTCACCCCTTGCCCAGTCAAGAAACAGAGCCAAGGGAGGAGCCAGAGACAAGAATACACTCTTCCAGGCCAGGGATATAGCTTAGTAGAACAGGTGCCTGCCTGACAAGTGCAAGGTCCAGAGTTCAATTATTGGTACCAAAAACAAACAAACAAACAAACAAAAACAGGAGGAGGAGGAGGAGGGGGAGGGGAAGGAGAAGGAGGAGAATACACTCTTCCAGGTTACAGAACTTGTGACTTGTCCAACCAGACCTTATCTCCTAACAGTATATTCTGCTAAACCCCTGTGAGCCAATCACATTTCGAATGCCCTACCTCTGAATATACAAGAATTTGGGGAAATATTTTGGATTTAAACCTTAGTGCTACTCTTTTATTTTGTAATTTCACAAGGGATTATATTATTTGATAACATTCTCTGTATAAAATAGGCAAGAACCAGTGACCATTTCACAATGATATTTTAATGAATTCTCAGTTTCTGTTTGGAAACTGTGGTACCCTTGAAAACATTGTATCATTACTGAAGATGACTGTCCAGGTGAGGAATAAGAAAAACAAGTGTTCACCAAACTATATTTTTGGCTATATTTTTATAAGACATAACTGCTAGGAAGTTACTGTCTCTTTATATACAGTTATTAGGTATTTGAAGAGGTTTTTACGAAAACTATCATTCCTGCCTAAATATTAAAGTAAGAAACGTATAAATGGGGGAGATGCACACTCTCAGACACTAATCACTTTCTACCTTTAATATACTTTATTAAAAATGTATATCTAGTCCTACATTTCCCAAATATTAAACAAGTAGAATGTTGAAGGTATTAATCATTTTTATAACCTACAAGGACTCGAAATATATGTATAAATAAATATTATAAACTATTATGAAAGTAAATGTGTAAAGAACCAAAACAAAGTCATGAAGGAGAAAAAGAGGAAAATGAAAAAAAAAATAAAAAAAGGTATGCAGAGAACAAAATAAAAAAGAACAATTGAAAAGGCTCCTGTCAGTTTTGGTATTTGTTTCTCTATCGTGTATTCTTCCTATACTCAAATGTAACTAGGACAACAAAAAGATAGATGTAGTACCATGACTATTCCAATTTAGTGCATATTTGAGAAGCTGCCTAGAGCCAAACAATGAGGATCAAGTCATCTGAATTTAACTTTATGCATGTTTTATAGGATAATTTTCTTCTAATTAAAGAAAACTCATCATATCAATATTCATAATTCCTGCAATGCTCTTCCTAGAAATTCAGTCTAGGAATATTGTTCACAATGCATTTAAATATGAACCTGAAAATATTTATGGCAGTATTTTAAGTATGTGTGTATGTGTATATTAACATATGTCCAACAGCAATAAGGGATAAGATTAATATAAAAGGACATGAGATATACAATTGGGCTATATGTGCTCAGAAAACCAGGTCACTAATGAATATTTAATATGATTGAAAATTCTGTGCCATAGCAAGTTAAAATCATTTTATCACATAATTTACACAATATGTGAGCTATATTATATAAAAATAAAAATGAAATTACTTCTGATAGGAAAAAGTAAAGAACTGTGTATGACCATAATGTTTAGTATTTACACATATTATAAATTATGAGAACTTTTATTTTATTCTAGATATTCTTCTTTATATATCAAATATTGTACTAGACATACCTTGCTAGAAAATAAGAATCTTTTCAATTTCAAAGTTAAATGAGAACTTATAAAGCAGTTGTGCAAAAATAGATTTGTAGATGATTCTTAGTATATAATATATCTAGTTTTGTACATTCTGGCATTTGTTGCAATCAATAATGACTAATTTCCCAAAATAGTTTTAGAAATGTTAAATCATTACAAAAAAGCTATCAATCTTTATCACTTTATATTGGTTTGTTTATAATTCAATCAGTATAACAATAACATAAAGCCATCATTTTGTTGTCCCAAAATAATACATGGTTGTTTTCTATCCCCAACTCCAGATCACTCTCCAGGTTGCAACAGGAAATACCTTTGTTATTTTTGAGGTAATACAGAGATTGAATAGATCAAGCTTCAATTTCATGGTAGAAGATTTATCTTTCTTAAATTCAAAATCTGCTCAGATACTCTTTCTCGTGAAATTTCCTTGTAAGAAAAATAATACTAGAACCATTTGTTTTGCAAAATTAGGAGTCTGGAGTTTCTTTTAATTTTTGTACACAGGATAGAGTCCTCTCCTGCTGATAATGAAGCAGGCACCCTAGGAGCATTGTCTATTAGTCAATGGTGATTACACCTTGTTACACGGAGATAATTATACAATGAGATAAAAGGAAGACTTTCAAAATTTCCGTAAGAATGATTTAGACAAAACAAAGCAGATGTCCTCTGGGTTACACATAGTCTATTCCTTCATATCGAATAATGGTTCAAAAATTGTAATCAGTATCTTCAAAAAAGGCAGAGATCAAATAAGTATAAAGTTCTCAGCTCTCATTTTCTTACATTTGTTTTCATTTATCTTAAATGCACGTTTGAAGTTCTAGTCTGTTACAAATTTTTTGAAAAGAATACTTGCCTAGCAAATGTTACATGGATAGAGAAAATTGCATGCAAAAGTTTCATGTAATAAATCTTTCAATAATTGTTTGTAATAAAGGAACCCTAGGAAAATTATAAACATTTATGGAGGGTATCAGAAATAGTCCTCTTTGGGTGATGATGCTCCTATAGTAAAAGCACTTATATTCAGGTTGTTTAATATTGTGTCACAGTTTTTGTATCTTTTTGTTTTGAGGTTTCTGGAAAATTTTATATTTTTAAAACCTCAGAACCCTTATTTGTAAGCAATTTATACATATCAGAGGATATTTTGGATATACAGTGACACATGTATCTTCTGTAGGTATAAAGAAAGCACTTGGTCCACATTAAATGCTATTACTAGGATGTGATAGTAAAAATAGCTGTAATTCCAATAGTAACCTTACTAGTAGTAGTTAAAACTTAGTAACTCTCCACTTTAAGGGTTCTGTATGGTGCTTTAAATATATTATATAATTTCATTTTCTAAATGAAAGAAAACCCATGAAGTAAATGCTGTAATTCTACATTATACAGACGAAAGGGACAAAGATTATTGACAGTGAATAATTTTAAGGTAACACAGTGTACAAGTGAAAAACTGGAAATCAAACCAGATTTATTTAGCTACTCATTTTTGTATAAAATCAGAATTCATTGTTAAATATTTTCTACCTATTTGTTTTTAAGCTCATATATCTTGAATTAAAATTCACTATAGAAGAAAATTGCAGTATTAAATACCTTAAAAATCAATTCTGATAGTATTAGGAAAAAACTGCTTTGAAAAATTCCAAGTTTTTATATAATAAGGTATGTATTTTACCATGAAATTAATAAGGAAGACGGCAGAGTAGATTTTCTTCATAGTTATACCTCTGCTTCAAAAAAGTAAAGGCCATTAAACTCAATATTTGAAAACACCTACTAAACATGTCAATAAATTTCATCTTTTTAAAAATATTATTTGCATCAAATAACTTACTTTTATGCTGATTCATTTTGTTTTTCTCAAAAATATTCTCATACCTGACATATAGTACAACAGATATCTTGATTCAGAATTTGCTGCTAAGCTATTTCCAGGTTATCCAGTATACAAGGAAGCAAGATTCAAAAGTTGAATCACAGAAGTACATTGGCAATATATTGATTAAGCCTGCCTGAATTTGATATGCCATAAAGGATAATGTTATAATGTATATTTGCATTTTTTTCTTATTCTAATGACAGTAGTGCTATTTATTTATGCTTTATATTAAGGTCAGCATGTACTGTGCTGTAATTATGTAAATAATCTTGATACTTATCTGTCTTTCTTCAGAGTCATCTGCCTTCTGCCAAGTACCAGAATCTCAGATTTAAGTAATCTCAGCGTAGGTTTTCTGTTTTCTTTCTTTTTTTGAAAATCAAATTGCTTGAGACTCTAGGAAATCTTTGAAGACTCAATGTCCCTGGCCTGTCAATCTACTATAAAACATTAATTGAGATAGCCAACTCCCCAATATCAATCAAAAAGACACAGTACGCTTGTAATCTTAATAAAGTGTCATCTCATACTGTGCCATTTGTGCCTGTTTCTTGTTAGAGAACTGGCTGTCACCAGTAAATAAATTACTCTCTAGTAAATCACAAAACTTTCCTGAGCTTCTCAAAAGAAAAACAAAACAAAACTAAACAAACAAAAAGTTATAGCCTTACATGATATGTTTAAAAATTTCCATTTTTTAAGGTGTTTTGGGTCTACTTAATGGAAAAATCAGTTTTCTACCCCTGAAAAAGTGTTTATCTGGAAAGAAACATAAATGAAATTATATTCATTCTCTCATCTCCATCTCCAGGATTTCCTTATGAAAGTAAAAGCATGAAGAAAATTTGGTGCTGTTGTGAAAGCAATATTTAAAAATCTGCTAAAAAATGAATCCCTTCTCCCAACAAATATTGAGAGATCACTGATTTTCTTCCTCTTTCAGATTTTCTCATTTTAAGAATCATTTCAAGATTTTGTGGGCGAGGAATAGCTCTTATTTGTTCATATTTGAAGTAAAAAATGGAGAAAGTACTGGCAGTCAGGGCCATATATCTTAAGTGACTCAGATAATAGTTTTAGTAAATGCCTTTTTCTTTAAAGATTCAAGCTCAGACTGAGAGCAACTAACAGCCTTTCCTCGCTGACGGTCTGGAGTCACAAGGGAAATATATTCTATCACTGTGAACCTATTCCTAAGTGGGATAAAATTTTCTGACTAGCACTGAGCTGCTTAAAATTCAGTTGACTAGATACAATATTTTATGATTGCAAAGATAAATCAGATCTGTGTGGAAGCCCTAGGTATTACTATATTAGCCATTTTCCAAATTTTTAGGCAGGAGAAACTTGTAGGAAAATTACAGAAAATATTTCTGCAAATCGTTTGTTCTACGTCCCTTAGAAAGAAAATGGTAGCTCTGTGATATATAGATGATATAAATTAAATTGTATATATCATAGTTCAGTGACAATCTCAAGCTCCCTAGATTTATTCTATGAGTTTCTCCAAATAGAGTTAAGTGAATTAAAATCAAAGTATTTTTGTAAGTGAATTTTTGAAATCTGACGTATTACTCTTTTGCTGTGACCTGAGCAACTCCAGATGTTTTTTGCCTGGGAAGGATGGTGAAAGAATGATAAAAACAAAGAAGAGAAGAAAGCTGGAGTCAGGTAGAGACCTTTCTCTCCTGATGGGAGGAAAGGAACTGTCCCCTCACTGCAGGGGTGTTTATTTATACATTTTAGCAACTTAATGTCTCATGTCACCCTGTTGTCCACTCTTCAGATTGTCTTGGGGCTAAGTGTTCCGTGGGCTGAAGCAGCTTCTTCAGGTGGCTTGCCCCAGGTTCTCTTTGTTCTTTGGAGAACCATGCCCAGCCCTGCACGTGTGGTCAATTTTCAGCTTCAATGGCTCCCAACACTCTTTTATATCAGGTTATGCTAAAGATGATATTTTATTTACCTTACTGGAAAGGTTGCAGGAGAGAAAGGACCACATGGGTTGTTTATTGTGCACACTGAAAGTATTCTAAAGATTGGATATCATGTATGACTTCAGTTTTGAGTCCCTGCAAATTTATAGTTTTGTAGATTTTAGTTTATATTTCCAATATCCAGAGTATACTTTGTTCTGCAGAGCAACACTGGTTAGGAGGCAGTTATGCTCTTAATATAAAGCTTTTATATTTTCAGAATCCTTGGTTGTTTATTTATTTGATTTCACCTTATAAGGTGAGTGACAAAAGCTATTCTTTTCATAAAGAAAAGGCCACTGTCAGCTTTGACTCAAGGTTAGTGTGTGTTATTCTTGGTCAAGTAAGGTTATGTTTCCATTTTAGATATATGATTTAGAACATAACTTAGGATGTTATTTCAGAATTGACATCCTAAAATTCAGTTAATCACTTGTAATTCATGTTGTAGCAGACCATATCTTATGAGCGTAGGTGATGCCATTCTGGGTGTGATAAAAAACAAACAAACAAACAAACAAAAACCATTAATTTTGTGAAGACTTTTTATTAGGCCCCTGGTTAAATGTAGTTTGTCTCCAATAGGTTTGCATCCTAGTTGTGCATTAGCATAACCTGACATACTTACAAAAATTACTGATACCCAATCTCTAGCAAGGATTCTGATTTGCGTTTTGTGCAAATCAGGTGGAAAATGATTGGTTTAGAGTTTCAAACCTAAGTACATGCAAGAATCATTTGGAAACATTGTTACCCTGCAGAATCTAGGGGAACAGGTCTAGATGCCACCTTAGCTGTCAGATGATCTTAGATAAGAAAAGCATGTGGTAGCAAGATAACTATGCATAAATAATTGCCTTATGCTCCCATTCCAAATAAGTATAAATGAACCTACATCAATTGTAATATGGTCCTCATTCAATAAGATTTTAAAAAGTAGAAGAAAAGTATTTAAATTGAGGTTCCTTATTTTTCTGTAAATGGTATCAGAATAAATGGCCACAAAAGAAATCCAGAATGATCTAAAAGATCAAAGTAGTAAAACAAATGAATAAATCAACAAAAAAGATAGAAAAGTTAATAAGTAGAAAGATTTTTAAATTGCTGAGATTTTATATTTAAAAAGCAAGCATTATGAATTGAGACACTATTGTTTGAAAGAAGTCAGTAAATTTATAACTGCACACTTATGCTTAATTCAAAAATAAATCAAACATTGTATTTTTGGGAAGCAGCATTTTTTAAAACAAATTAATGAATGGCAGTAGCACAAAAACAGTACATTTTAATTTCTATAATTATTATAGTTGGATGTCACGTAGATTAACATTGCAAAATTATTTTAAAACTTTTATCAAAGAATTGCCTTAATTTTTGATAGTCAACAATTTTCTTTTAAAGGATGTATCTTCATTTTTATTCGTTAATTTCTACTTCATTATTTAACCAGTGTCATCTCTATATTTCTCCAAGTACAAATTATTAAGTGAAATATAATTTCTCTGAGACTGCATGAGAAAATTTCATGATATACCAAAATGTTTTCGATGATTTGTAATTTCACTATGCAACTGTTTTATTCTTCATATAGTATTCTCTATATTTCTATAATTTCTTCAAATTAGAGAATTATCTCATACATATTGTTTAAAAGGTAAGGATAAATCTCAGAAGAAAAAATGATTGAGAAAGAATTAATTTCATAAACGATCCAGTTTCTAGGGATGACTTTTAGTGTTATAACAATTTTAATTTCTTTTGTACACTAGTATTTGCACATGGCCATTTATATAATGAAAATGTTTTTGCCATAGTGTTCCCTTTACACATTCATCATTAATTCCTGCCCTGTGAACCCACTTATATTATTGGTCCAATTGCACTAAACCAGTACATTAAGACATTGTCAAGTAATAGAATATGTAGATTTAAAAGGCACATTTTGGACTCAATCCAATTAGGCTTATTTAAAAAAATATATACGTTTTATCTGTGTTAAAGTCACTGCAGCTTAGAAAATTTGACGTGTTCTACTGCTCTTATATTCTATTTGATATGGCAATGATGCTTCTAAATAGTACTTCTGTTATCTTGTGGTAGAATTTACCACCAGTCCCAAATGAAACCACTTAGACTCACAAACATCTTCACACCTGAATTTTTGTGATTTGTAATACTGACCATTGCCATGTGATGACCAAGCCCTTAGGTGGTAAACATCATTGCTCCTGTAGTTCATCTCAAATTCCCATCATTCTTTTGATTTTTTTTAATTTTTGCAAAAACAAATAAAATATACGTTAATCTAATGCTGAAATTATAGAAGAGATTGGGAAAGATAAATGGTGACAATTTTAAGAAGACAATGTAGATATTTCATATTCCATAATGAAATTCTTTACTTTTCACAGACTAAAAAGAATTGTTTCTATTTGCTCAGAAGCTTTAAGGAAAAGCCTAAAATTTTAGGGAAAACCCTAAAGTTGCACCTTCAGTCTACAAAATATCAACATCTTATTGCATATTTTGGAAAAAATTCTAGAATACCAGAAAAGATAACCTTAGGATTCGTTAACAAAGTCTGAAGAGAGCAAAGAGACTAGCAGTTTTAGTTATTTGTAATACTAAAACTCAAATTTATAATGCACCTAAAATATCACATAGTTAGCATTTTGATGACTTTACAGCAAGAATAGTTTATATTCATTTGTAAAACAGAATTCTTGAACAATGTTAAAATATTGTATAAATTGAGTCACTTTCATGTTACACAATATTTTGATATTTTATTCTTTTATTAGGAAATGTGTTATCCTTTTAAAAACATTTATTACTTTTTCCAAGTACCAAAGGTCTCCTTCTTTCTACTTTCTTAATTATTAAAATCACATTAATTATTAAATTAAATTAATAAATTAAATTATTAATTCAATTAAAAATGCTTTTTTGTCCAAGTTTTATGTTTTTATTTCCAGATTAACTATTGTTAGTTGAGATATATGCAAATAAACCCACCATTTGGTCATATTTCTGTTCTATCATCTCTCATTTAGTTAAAAAAATTGCATATCTAAATATTGCTAGTTTTTGTAAAACCATGTTTAATTATGCCCATAATTATCTCCTAAATGTAAATTTTAGCTCTTACTGAATAGTTCAGAGAACTTTGACCCCTCTATTTTCTTATTTGGTGTCGCATAATTTAAACAGATTTAATTTTAGCTATAAATACAGGAATTCTAAACAGTGTCTAGTTCTCAGAATTTCATCAGTAAGCAGAGGCATCTACAATAAACTGCTTGTTGACTAAAACACAGAAGTTCCACTTCATCTGACAGAACTGTCTGTGAGGTCTGTATTTGTTGGCAAGCTATCAATTATATATGTGATCTCCATCTTTAAAATTGCAGGAGATGGATTTAATGCCTGAGAATCATGATTAGATTCAGAAATTGGGAGGCAGAGGACCAGAACAGAGAGTTTACAGCTATGAGAGGACACTGCTGGTTCAGCCAGGACCTGGAAACTTTCCCTGCATGGGCTCCATTTGGGGTCAGAACAAAGGGGTTCACTTTAGGTGGAATAGGGAGTAGAGAAATCACTGTATTCTTTTTAATCAAAGCAAAAAAATCAGAAATCAACCAGTATAATAGAAGGGATATTTTACTTTAATAAGTAACTAGATTGCTTTCAATTTCTGCAGCTACAAATAGATTTCACTTTATTTGAGAAAAGGAAAGAACCAGAGAGGTTTGTGCAACCAGTTTTTGTTGTTGCTGTAGTTGTTACTGTTGTCTTTTGCATTAAAATAGAACTAAAATAAAAATTCCTGCAATGATGGTATTAATAGCTTGAATGTGCTACAATATTACTATAAGAAATGTTGGTGTAAATGTTAAAAAGTGAGAGCCTTAACTCAAATACAAAATGAGTTTTTACTCAATGAAAATGCATAGTAATCAGTTGATTTTATTGTCTGAAATATTTACAAATCAGCAACAACCCTGATTAAGATCAAATTTTCCTTAAGAAACTTTTGGATTGAGCCTCATGGACCACTTCTGACACTGAAATAAAAATGAAATAGTATTATTTCACAATTGGAAGAAAATTCAAAGAATAAGACAATCACTTCATAACCAGAATGAACTTTTTTTTCTGATTTTATAAATGATTTCCTCAAGTTCTGTATTTTTTTGTTTAGAGCTGAAATTTTAACGCAATTTTCTATTCATCAAGACAATGTTTTCCTAATTCAAAATTTTCACAAAAAGACAAAGTTGGATTTTAGATATTACTTAAACATAGTTTGATAAATGCTAAATTTTTGTTAAAATTGTGTTTATAATACTTGTCTGAAATCTGCATAAGCAAATTGAAGGTATTTTCTATGCTTTTTGATGTTTTATTTCAAAATGCTTGTGTTTTATATGGTCTTTCTCAGTGCTGATTCAAACTTTCCTTTGGACTGTGATTATTTTCTTTGGGTGATGATGGGTTTATTTCATGAACACTTTATTAGGAATGTTCACTGAGTCTTGTTCACTTCATTTTATTTCTGTGGAAAATAAGAGTGACATGAAATTTTTTAAATCTTATTTCCAACTTCTACAATGCAGTGAATTTTAAAAGGCCAGAATGTTATTGGCATTACAAAAATCAAAGTATGTAAGCATTAAGATTTTAAAAATTGCTCTTGTAGTACCAGATGTGGTCGGGCACACCTGTAATCCCAGCACTTAGAAGGTAGAGGCAGGAGAATCACTGTGAGTTTCAAGTCAGCCTGGGCTACATAATGAGATCCTGCCTAAAAAAAAAAAAAAAATCAGAAAAAAAATTGCATTTATGAACTAATTTCACTCATTTTATCAAAACAGGAGTGATGGTTCTGCATATTGAAATCTCCCTTCCTTCACTTTAACAACGAGGCTATGTGAATATCAATTAATTATGAAGTTATACTTGATGATGTCTTTGGATGTATTTTGTAGTATTAAAAGCATGATTCCACTTGAATCAATTGTGAAAATATATAAATCTTATAAAATTATGTTAGCATTTCACCATGTTAGATAAAATCTCTCCATCTATAAAAAGATAGTAAAGGATATGTGAGGAATCAGGGTAAATAGAGCTTCAGTGATAGTGTTTTAAAGCTTTATTTCTACGTCAGCTCCTTTTACAGTGAAATATTGTGTATTACAGCAACCTAGTATACTAGACATTTGTAGATAAGGAAAACTTCTTTTTATTTTATGTATTTGGACATAAGAAAGTACAAAATGCATTTTAAGATTTATATTTGAAATATCTGTTCTGTACAGTCAAATAGTGTCCAATATTTATCTTTACATCCAGAATAAATAGTACTCATTGATATTAACCAGTAGGACTATAGATGCATGGATGAATGGTTAGATGGATGGGTAGATGAATAATACATGTGAATGCGTATACGTGTTAAATACAAATCCATGTATAATTACATGTATGAAAACCAAATATTTACACAGCATTTACTAAAACTGATAGATTTGACTTCTGTATATATATTGCGCCTTCTCTCATTTGCCAGAGAAATGTAAGATGGAGCAAAAGAGTTCTAGGCTGTAGGTCGTGAGTGGATCACAAGATGGAAATAATATTTATGAATATATTAATATAGTCACATGAAAAATTAGTCCCCAACTAAGAACATTTATACTAGATTTCATATGATTCAAAATAAAATGATATGGTATTAAGCCATGAATTATTTCAATTACCCTTTCCAAATACCAGACATTTTTCACTTTAGAAAATATTTTCCTGGATTTCAGCTTAGCCGTAAAAATGAATAATTACATTACATTGTATCAATGGCTCATACCAGTACTAATATTCTGTGCTTCTATTATTCATGTATAAAAAATTTTAATGGATAGAATCCATGGGCAAACAAAATCTTAATACCATTATTGTCTACATTCTACATTGAAACTCCATTTTAATATTGAACTGTTTGAATTTTTAGTCTACTAAGATATTAGTCAAACTCTTGCTACTTAAAAAAATATGTTTATGAAGGCTAGCTACCACTGTAGGAAGAAACTTCAAGCCTATAGATAAGGGAGTAAAAATAGAATACTACTAAAGTCAGATAAGTGAATGCACTGCATGTTCTTTACTTACCCTACTTACTAAAAGTACAAATTTTCAGCAGAGATGTTCTGGTGTGACCTAGACTAGAACAAATTATAGCAAATAATTATTAAAAACCATGTTTCTACTTTAAATAAACTATAAATCTCATGTGCTATGTATTTGACATATCCAAGTCATATGGAATTGGCAGTATTTTAATTGAATAGTTATTAGTGTAGTATTTTAACCACAGAAACAAAATAAGCTATAAGTACAAGATGCAAATATTCATTTTTTCCTTTCAGAAGAGAAAAACAGAATTAAAATAGATTACATAAAAGATACATCCTATGTATATATTGCTTGTATATTTGAAAGATGAAAATGGAAAAAATAAATGAGGTAAGGGGAGAACAAAATGAAATAGAAAAATTGAAAGACTTTTACCAACTTTGATACTTCCTTCTCTGTATTGTCATACTGCTATTGCAAAATTACATTTCTTTGAAATACAGAGTATAAAAAACTTGAGATCTGACAAAGTAACAGTATTTTATCCCATTTTATAAGATAAAGAAACAAAAGTTCTCTATTCTAACGATTAATATATTGCTGATCAGTGCCAATTTTATTGCCTGCTACGAGAAAAAGCAGATAATCCCTTTAACTGTTTTTTTTCTTTCTTTCCTTTTCCATTTTTCAAAATGTTATACTCTCCACAGGAACTCAAAAAAGATATGAAAATAAGAGTTTCTTTTCTTGGTTTTGTACTGGCCTTCTTTCACCTGGTTTCTATGCATATACAAATTTTCCAGCAATCATTTTCTTCACTCTTCATGTCTGTCTAGCGCCTGACTCATAACACAGAGAGTTTCTTCAGTGCTAGGCTCCTAGGGTGTAGATATCTCCTCCACTGCATATCCTGCAGGGTGTGTGCCTTCTTAAATGCCTGTTTCTTCAGCTTCTCCAGCAACAGGAGTAGTATATGGAAATCAGCCACCCACTGTGGCCTGCAGCTTTCCTCTTAGATAATTACAGAGCTGCATAGTGGTGGAACTTCCATACTAGGAATCTAGATCGCTTTTAAAGTTGAATCAGAGCAGAAAATAAATGCACACACAGAAACTAAAAAGAAGTAAGGAAACAATCTTAGAGACTTCAGAGGGTTGACAGCGCTACTTTGACACTTTGATTTTGGACATCTAACTTCCAAAACTTCGAGAATAAATTTATGTTATTTTTGTCATTCCATTTGGTAATGTATTATAGTGGCTCTAGGAAACTACTACAGAGGGAACATCCTTGACTTTGTAAGAACTAGCTACAAAAGACTGTAGCTGATACCATACTTAATAATGGTAGATGGAATACTTCCGAATATTAAGAATAAGGCAAAGAAGTATCTTCCTACCACTCTTGTTCAACAATGGACTCTGATTCTTTTCTAAGGCAATGCAGAAATGAAAATGAAATAAATAGACATATAAATATATATATATATATATATATATATATATATATAACATACTGAAAAGAAAGGAAGACATTAAAATATCTTCATTGTCAATTGATGTTATTGATGCACACAAAAATACAAATCTATCAAAACATAACAAAAAACCTTCTGCAATTAATAAATGCCATCATAATATACAAGGCCAATTTATAAAAGTCAAATGCTTTTTTAGGTAACAAATTAAGTGGGGATTAAATGGAAATACTACTTGAAATAATTTCAGCCCTACCACATGAAGTAGTTTTGTACAAAACTTACAAAGTATGTACCAGATCTACATGTATAAAACAAGCAAAATATTTATGAAAACACTCAAGAAAATAAAGAAATATCACATGCTTATTGATTTGAACACTCAATAACATATAACATCATTTCTCCCCATATTTCTGTATAGATTAAATGCAATCCCAGTCAAATTCTCAGCAAGCTATTTAGAATAGCCACCATACTATTGAAAAATGCACAAAATTTGTGTATGCACAATTCCTAATTTTGAGCCTTACTAAAGATATAGTATTTAAGATTATGTAGGAATGATGAAAGATTATACATGCAGATCGAATGCAAAATGGGAGAGCATAGAAAGTTAACCTCTGGTATGTAGTAAACTGATTTTTAGATAAGTGTAATGCAATTCAATGGAAAATGTATTGACTTTGCAACAAATGGTGCTTGAAAGTGTTAAAAGTCCATATTGAAAATGAACCAAAATGCAGACCTTAAAAATAACTGAAAATGACCTTCCTAGTGAGTGGTGCACAACCAGTGCGGACTGCAGGAAGAGAAAGATATGTGCCTCCTGTAAGCCTACCAGGTTAAGAAAAAAGGACAGCACCCCCACTGAAGCAACCTGTTGGTTCGGAGGACTGGCTAAGTTGATAGCAACTAAGGTATAAGAAGCAACTAAATGCTTGTATTGTTTGGTTGATTTTGCAGGCCTGAGGCCAGCAGTCTGAACATCTCTTGGGAAGATGATAGCATGCAATGTGGCAAATATGTGGATTCCCTTCTGTCTTGTCTTTGAGGCCCAATATTGTGTTCACTGTTTTGCTTTATTCTGATTAATTTATATTTATTTATTTTTTTTATTTTTTGCTGTATTTCATATTCTGTTTTTATTGGTTTTATTCTGTTTTGTTTTTGGTTTGATTTTATTATACCTGATGGAACAGTCAACTATTGTGAAGATAACAAGATATACTATAGTAGCTACTGTTTTCCTAGTATCTTGCTTTGAAGTTCTGTACCAGATCTACTGTTTTGTTTTGATTGACTTTGTTATGTTATGTTTTGTTGGATTTTACTATCTTTAAAATAAAATTTTTAAAAAAACCTGAAAATAGTAACTATAAAATGTAACACTTTTAAAATATATAAAAGAAAACATCACAGAACATGTACATGAACTGTGGTAATATTGGGTATGTATAGTGGAACTGACTCATTACACAAACGAATCTCAAATTATTATTTTTTTTAATTTGAGTGAAGAAAAACAAAACAAACAAAAACAACAACAACAACAAAAAATACGACATATATAGTAAAAACAACAAGCAAAAGAGACAAGCAAACGACTAGAGTAAATACACAACATTGCAGGGTTACACAACCGGTAGATAGAAGCTTGACAATGGTTGCAATATTGCGCATCGTTATCTTTAAAATGGTTTCTTACATTATCAGATATAGACATGCTAGATTGATCTAATCATATGAGTATTAATTGTTCTTTCTCAAAAACGAATACATTTAGCAGTGTTCTTTTTAGTTATCTTACATATACATATATACAGGTTTATATCTTTTCCTCTTCCCTTTTCTCTTTCCGCCTATTCCCTTCCCAATTATCTTTGCTCTTTGAGCTGTTTTTTACCCTTCCATAGTATTTACTATAGATTTTGAATCATATATACTTTTCCATTTCTTACACTAGGGAGACAATACGGTATTTACATGTGTAGGTTTGATTTATCTCGCTTATGAGTATGGTCTCAAGTCGTGACCATTTACTTATAAAAGTCTCAATACAATCTTTCTTAATAGCTGAGTAGTACTCCATTGTATAAAAATACCACATCTTTTTTATCCATTCTTTGATTGATGGGCACTTGGGTTGTTTCCAAGGTCTGGCTATTACAAATTGGGTTGCTATAA
>RJWM01019778.1:0-38354 GCA_004363535.1 Dasyprocta punctata | reverse complement strand
CTTGGGTCATCTTCATTAATGTGAAGAGCATCCACAGAGGTTTATCTAGTAGTCAGGACAATCTCAGCCAGGCCCCAAAGCTGAGTGGTTACCACAGGCATTCGCCACCGTGTCGGCCTCTTCTGCTTTGGAACTGTCATTCAGGGTAACTGAAATCTATGTTCCTGGGCCATGGTCACTCATAGTTGGCTCTGAATAAACAAGTATTTTCTTATTTCTTTAGCTTTGTTTTGTTTTTTTTGGAAACAGGATCTTGCCATATAGCCAGGCTGGCCTGGAACTGCTTTGTAGCCCACACTGGCCTGGGATTTAGAATCTTCCAGCCTCAGCCTCCCGAGTGCTGGAATTGTAGGTAAGTCCCACCATGTCCAGGTATTTTTATTTTTAAAGTGTTTTGTTTTGTTTTGTTTTGTCTTTTAGAGACAGGTTTTCACTATGCAGTTCAGGTTGGCCTGGACCTCACTTTGTAGCCCAAACTGACCTCAGACTCACAGTGATCCTCCTGCCTCAGGCTCCCAAGTGCTGGAATTGCAAGCATGTGCCTCAGCCTCCCAAGTGCTGGGATTGCAAGCATGTGCCATCCAGCCTTAAAGTAGAGTTCTTATTTTATGTCAAAAATTGTTAGAATTACCACTGAGATGCCTATATTACCCAAAGGGGTCCATGGAAGCTGGAGGATAAGCACTCCAAGCTCACTCTGCTCCTTGTGCCTCTGCTCTTCCACTGCTGGTGTCTCCCACGGGAGAAGTTAACCGGAAGTGAAAGGTGCAGGCACCAGTGCCCATGGAGGTGATCTTAAAAACACAAAGCATGGAGAGGGGGAAAAGTGGGAGTGGAGGAAAAAACTGCAGGATGGAGAATGCTTTAACATGCTCTGAGAAAAGGGAGAGCTCTGCAAAGGGCCACATGGCTAAGTAACAGCCCACATGTACATGTGTGTATATGACACAAGCACCTGTGCACGTGGGGGCAGCTCAGATACCCTGCCCCAGTGTGCAGCAGCCTCTGCTACAGTCCTGGTGACCTCTGCATTCAGAACCTAGGGTTTTTCCTGGGGTGTTCCCTCAGCAATTACACCAAATTTCTGCATCAATGATGACAACTCATCCTGAGCTGCAGACTGGAAATTAATTAATTTGGTTTTTTGAGACAGGGTACAGCTACCATGTAGTTCAGGCTGGCCTTGCACCTCAGTTTCTCCAGTGCTGGGATTACAGGCATGCACCTGGCTTTTGAAATTTAAAAGTAGTGATATCTGCCTTGAAGACATTAAAGGGAAGCTGTCCCAGGAAGGGAATAGCTCGGTAGCTAGAGATTCAGGGTGTTATGCATGTCCTCGGAGACTGAGTATAACTAGATGTTCAATTGCTCAGAAGCTAAGCGAGGGCAGTTGCCATCCTGGCTTAAACCAGTGCTTTGGTTTAAATATAGTTCCTGATTACCTTTAAGTACTGCAATTTAAAACAACCACTTGCAGGGTGGAATAGCTTTCTGGGATGGTCCCCAACCACACTGAGAAAAAAAAGGCAGTGTTGTGCACTGGGAAGTCCAGCACAAGCACCTGGTTAGACCAGTTCTGGCAGCCATGGGTCAGCCTTGATGTTTACACAACTTTCCCTGCTCTGGGCTGAGCTAAGTTGCCTGGTTTTTTGCCTTTTTTTTTTTTTTTCCCTGTGCTTCTGCAGGCCTCTGTGGGTTTGGAAACCTTGACTGTCGGGCTTGAATTGAGCAACCAGATCTTCTGGAACAAGCGGGTTCCTAGAGTCAAAGGAAAAATAGACACATCTCTCTCTTTGCTTGCAGAGATTAGCTGCTTCTTTTTGAAATCATGTGTTTTCCATTTTCAGATCTAAGAAAACCCACAAGGTGACTTGGAGAAACACCACCCACTGACTGCCTGGCTAGCATTTCATGGGCTGGACCCAGGCACCAAGGTCCTGAATAAACACCTTTTGAAAAGTCGTTTTGTTTCCTAGAGAGTCAGGTGTGGACAAACTGCTTCCCAGTGACCGTAGGTTTCTTTTTCTCCCAATCCCAGGTTAAACTCACATGTGTCACAAAAGAGAAAACTTTAAAGTAGCCTTATGATTCCAAATTGTCACCATGTCCCAAGAAAGATTATAGCAAATCTAGAAATTCACATGTGTTCATATCCCCTTTATGCTTTAATCCAAGCCCATAAGCACAGATGTCTGCCTTATTCCATTATCTAAAACCGCAAATCCAAAAGTTCTGTTAATACACTGAGATGGCTGCTCTGGGGGAAATGAAATATGTACCTAAAGGCATCTGTACCACATTTAGCACAAATCATACCTGCATACCTCATTTCCTTCTTAGTACAAGTCTCCATATTAGGTATTTTTGGTGTAAAGAAACTGCTTTGAGAGACTGCAAGGTTTGCTGGGTCCCTGTTCCAAAACTCCAATTCAAAAAAGAAGTCTACATGCTTTCCCCTTTTGTTGATAAGCAATATTTAGCATTTTTAAACTGTAATAGCTAAATTGATCAGCATTTCTTGGCAGAAGAAAAACTTTAAAGATTCATGTTCTGGTCAGGGTTCTTTGCACAGATTCTGAAGCAGGTTAAAACTTACCTACTAAATAAAGTGATGCTGACTAAAATGCACCTTTGCTGTCTACTTGCCCCATCAATCCAAGGCCACTTAACATGAAAAAATAAAGTGAGAAGCACTGTATGAAAGCAAAATAGCTCTCATCAGTGAGTGAGCTCATGAGATTAGCAGACAAAAGTCTTTTTGTTGCAAATTATGTATTTTGTTCTCCTGAGATTTTATGCTGTTAACATCATTCATAAAAATATTCTTTTGATATTTATTTGAAGCATGCAGACTATAGCAATACTGCAACAAAATTAGTAAATATGCTTGATGAAAATCAAAATTCTACTGTAAACCTACAGGAATCAAAACAGCACGATACTGGCATAAAAACAGGAACAGAATAGCCCAGAAATAAATCCATATCTTTATGATTAATAGATTTTGACAAAGATGTGAAGAGCACATAATAGGGAATAAATGGTTCTGGGAACACTGAATATTCATATGCAGAAGAATGAAATTAGATGCTTGTCTTATGCCATACATAAAAATCAAGTCAAAATGAATTAAATGGATTAATGTAAAACCTGAAACTGAAACTACTAGATGAAAACAGAGGAAACGTTCAATACACTGATCAGGGCAACAGTCTTTTTTTCTTTTTTTTTTGGATAACCCCCAAACCACAGGCACATTATTGGCAAACTAAAGTTTCTGCACAGCAAAGGAAACAGTCAACAAAGTGAAAGGTAGCCTATCAAATGGGAGAATATATTTGCAAACATTTATCTATGATACATAAGGTGCTCAAACAACTCAACAGTAAGGTGATTAAAAAATGGAAAGAAGCCGGGCGTGGTGGCGCACACCTTTAATCCCAGCACTCAGGAGGCTGAGGTAGGAGGAGCGTTGTGAGTTGGAGGCTGGCTTGGGCTACAACGCAAGCGCAAGGCCAGCCTGAGCTACATAGTGCAACCCTGCCTCAAAAAAATAGGGCTGGGAGTTTGACTCAGTGGCTTAAGCGCCTGTCTGGCAGGCGTGAGGCAGTGAGTTCGATCCCTGGTACCGCAAAAAAAAAAAAAAAGGAAAGAGGACCTAGACAGGCATTTCTCAAAAGAAGATATACAAATGACCAATAGGTATATAATCAAATAAATCTTCAAGAACACCATTCATTAGGGAAATGCAAATTAAAACCATGATGAGATTTCACCCTATATCTGTTGGGGTGGTAACTATCAAAAAGATGAAAGATAGAACAAGACTTTGTGAGGATGTGGTGAAAAGAGAACTCCTGTACACTGTTGGTGGAAATATGAATGAGTATAGCCATTATGGTAATAGTAGCAGGGTCCTCAAAGAATAACAGATCTTCCATATGATCGAGCAGTCCCACCCTTGGGTACCTATCCAAAGGAAATGAGATCAGCATGTGCGAGAGATAGCTACACTCCCATGTTCACTGCAGCAGTATTCACAATAGCCAGTATACAGAATCAAGACATGCTATGACTTGATTGCTTTTCCAATCTGAAACCCGTGTTGCAATTTGTCATTGGAACAGTGTTAAGATATGGGGCTTTCAGACATAATTAGGTTACATGACATCATGAGGGTGGGGCTCTATGAGGTATTAGTGTCCTTATGAGAAAACAGAAAAAATACCTGAGCTAGCATGCCTGCTGTCTTGCCAAATGACACCTGACTCTGCCTCAGGCTTCTGAAGATATCCGTATCAGAGAGAGCAACCTCACCTACTTTGAAGTTTTCAGCCTTCATACCCATGAGCCAAAAACCTCTATGCATTGTAAGTTTCTGGCGTTCAGCTATAGCAACAAAAATGGGCAAGACAATGTATAATGGAATATCCTCCAGTCTTAAAAAGGAAGGAAAGTCTGTCATCTCTGATAACACATGAACCTGGAGCACATCACAGTCAGTGAAATATGCCAGATACAGAAAGACAAGTACCACATGACATCACTGATATGTGGAATAGGAAAGAGTCAAACTCATAAAAACCAGAGTGCAATGGTGCTTACCAAAGGGTAAGGGTGGGGAGATTGGAAAGTGTTGGTCAAAGGACACACAACGTTGGTTAGGAGGAATAAGTTCAAGAGATCTGTTATACATCATGGTGACTCACCAATATATTTGTGTTTATATTAAAATAATACATTATAAAACTGATAATAGATTTTCTATTCTTACCATAAAAATAAATATGTGCAGTAAAGGACGTGTTAAATAGCTTGATTCAGAAATTCAACACTGTATACATATACCAAATCATATTACACACTCTAAGTATAAAGACAATCAAAATACCAGTCACCATCACCATAGTCATCAAAAAGGAGCTCAGGCTGGCCTCGCGCTTGCGTTGTAGCCCAAGCCGGCCTCGAACTCACAACGCTCCTCCTACCTCAGCCTCCTGAGTGCTGGGATTAAAGGCGTGCGCCAACACGCCCGGCTCGAGAAGAGAACATTTAAAAAGATTTGCGAACAAGTTTTTGCTGCCCCAGCCGTGTGGCCTCTTTGGAAATTCTCAACCATGATGTATTCTTCAGGAGAAACTGAGTATTGCTTCTCTAACTTCTGACATAAATGCAATGTGAAGTACATAGCATCATCAATGAAATACTCTTGCCAAAAAATACTTAACCTGAACGTATTCAAGTTTTTAGCTCTCACTTCCAGCTTACAGGAATACAAAGGACCAAGTTAGACACCAAGTGGAAGCTAGGCAAGAGTGGTGGTGGTGGGCATTCCTAGTGTAAATGTCAGTAGAGAAGTGAAGGAACTCTTTCAGATTAAAAGATATACCAAATACAATGGACAAATCTTGAGTGGATCTCAATTTTAAAAAAACCTAGCAGTAAAATACATATTTAGTAAATAATAGGAAAAATTTGAATATGGCCTAATATAACACACAATAGCATATTTTGGTCAGTTTTCCGGGGAGAACTGATGTGGTGGTGGTAGAATGACACTCTTTCTCTTTCACCACCACTTCTCTAACTTGGGCTTCCTCATAGCATGGTGGACTTTGGGTATTTGAACTCCTTACACGGCAGCCGACTTGCCAGGATGAAAGGAGAAGCCACCAGCCTTCCACTGAGGCTAATGACAAAACTGGCACAGCTTTGCTTTTACCATATTCCACGGGTCCAACCAAGCTGGGAAGCCCACTCAGATGGAAGGGAGGAGAGACAGATGGCTGGAATGGGATATGTTTGCACAGAGGGAAGGAACTGATGGGTGCCATTTTGGAGACTACTCTCTAGCCCTAAAGAGCAGATTAAACACATGAGGAGGGTAAATTAAAGCCTCACCTTCCACAAGAAAGATGTCGATATGGGAAACATGCTTCTGGAATAAATAAGAAAAATATAGACAGCTCAGTTAAAGACATTTGAACAGTATTGAAAGAATCAATACAGGAGTTATACTACATTTTTACTGATTTTATGTTTCTACCACTTTTTGGGGATCGGGACCAATGTGCTTGTTGAATTCAACAAATGATTATATGTCATACAAATTGATCTCACTCAGGAGTGGGAATTTTAGGAAATAAAAAGGGACTACAGCAAATTCATGTATCTGTTACAGTTGAGAAATGAGGTATTCTGGCTCATGAATGTAGACCAGAACCATGAGCCCAGTAATAAGCAAGTGATTTATCGCCATAGTCAAAATACTGTAGTTATTTTATTACTGCAGGTTACAATGTTCCCACACTTACTAAGAAGAAACCCTTTTTCTAACTTCCCTGAGAAAATATTAACATACGGGTGAAGACGGAATGTTGCAACAATCTGGTTATACTATCTCCTTCTCCCATCGGAGCTAGTACCAAGAAGGTGGCAGGGTGGTGGCTGGTGACTTGAAGATGTTTTGAGCCCTTATATCTTGGGTGGAGCCATGGAAGAACTGTGTCATGCACACGTGGTAGTCCTCAAATCCCCAAAGTGACTGTATTTGTAGACAGGAAATTAAAATGTGTATAAAGATAGTTAAATGCTACAGGGGTCTAGCTCCTTCCTCTCCCTCTTTTGCTTTCTGTCCATGAGGTGAGTGGTTTTGTTCTCCTGTAGGCCACAGGCCCAAAGCAGTGGGGTCAACTAAACCTCAAAAACCGTGAGGTCTAAGTTAATTACAACTTCTGATATTTAGAGGAATGAAGAGGTGACTAACACAGATCTGTTTGGCAAAAACAATTTCTCTTGGTTTCTGGGTAAAAATTTTACTTTCTTTCTTCCTGTTGAGACAGAGTTTTGCTATGTAGTCCAGGGCAGTCTTGATGTGACCCCAAAAGTGCAATCCTCCTCTTTTTTGCCTTTCTGCACTGGGTAGACTCTGCAGTGTAACACTGAAAAAAAGAAAAATGAAACAAACAGAAAATAGTGAGCAGGTGTCCTGCCTACGTTACAGAACTCACAGGGAAGGCAGCTAATGGCCCCCAAAGATGCCCACATGGAATTAAGGTTGTGTATCAGCATGTTTTAAAAAACAGAAGGGGCTGGGAGTATCACTCAGTGGTACAGCATGTGCTTCATTAGCACCCATGAGACCCTGGATTCAATCCCAGCACTACCAAAAAATAAAAATTAAAAAAAAAAAAAAAAAAGGAGTCATCCTAGATTATCTGAGTAGGCCCAATATCATCACCAGAGTCTTTTTTGTTTTTTGTTTTTTTGAGACAGGGTTTCACTATGCAGTTCAGGCTGGTCTTGAACTCACTTTGTAAGCCCAGGCTGGCTGTGAACTCATAGCAATCCTCCTGCCTCAGCCTCCCAAGTGCTGGGATACCAGAATTCTTAATGTTATACTAAGTGGGAGCCAGGTGTGATGGTACATGTCTGTGATCCCAACACTCTTAAGAGTTCAAGGCAGAGAGAACACAGGTTTGAGCCCAGCCTGGGCAACTCAGCGAGACCCTGACTCAAAAAATAGAAACTAAAGAATGGCTGGAGATATAGGTCATTGGTAAGGCCCTGAGTACAATTCCCATACTCCCCCCACCACACACACACACACACACACACACACACACACACACACAGAAAAAGAAAGTTAAAGGGAGAGATAGGCAAGGAGTTGAGAAGCCTAAAGGGCAAGACAACGAATTCTTCTGAACGTCAAGAGGAAGCCAGTCCTGCTGACACTTTGATTTACCTCATGGAAGCCTGTGTCAAGACTTCTAAGCTGTGCAACGCCACAGTAATACATCTGTGTTGACTTGAACCACTAAGCTCGCGACAATAGAGAATATGGAAAGCCTAGGTTGTTTTGACACACAGTATGTTTTTCCTGTCAGGTTTTTGTGATATGTGGTCTTTTTGCTTTGTATTCTGGTTTATTTCTGAAAGGTTTTTAACTCTAATATTTCCTCAGCTCTGTCTGTTCTCACTATATTTTTCTGTTGCTCGCTTATCTCATTGATAGCTGTTTTGATTTTGATGCCATTGTTCTTGGTGTCTAGCATTTTAAAAATTCCTTTGCTTTTTTTTTTTTTTTTTTTTTTTCAGCCCTGGGGATTGAACCCAAGGCCTTCATACTGAACTTCATCTGCAGCCCCTTTTAATTTTTTGAGATAAGCTTTGCTAAATTGCTAAGTTGCCCAGGTTGGGCTCAAACTTGTGAAATTTCAACTTCACTTAAGCATGTTTTAAAATACTGGGTTGGGCCAGAAATGGCAGTGTGCACCTGCAGTCCACCTCAGGAGGCTGAGGCGGGGGGATTACTGGAACCCAGGAGTTTGAGACCAGCCTGGGCAATACAGTAAGACCTCATTTAAAACAAAGTCACTCAATTCCTAGATTGGTTTCCTGGGCGTCATTGATGCATTTCGGGGACATCTCTTTCTGTGGCCTTCTACACAGGTCGCTGCCTGCTTTGTCAGCACCGAGTAAGAGGCCATCCCGGCCGGGAGGGTTTTCCTGTCCGTTTCCTGTCCATTTCCCAAGCTCTGCTTGCTGTGTGGGAGGCCAGGATGCTCAGGACGGATGCCGAGCTTGCGAGCTCCCTCCTGGGCAGTCCCTGTGAGCACGGACGGCGACCTGTCCCTGACGGTCCCTGCCTGGCTAGCGCTTTCTCAGCGGTTTCACTCGGCGCCCTCGCTGCTCCTCCCTGGCGGGGCTGCGCTGTTCCTCAGACCCCTGCCCCTCCTGGCCATGGCAGTCACACCGAGGACCAGGCTGCCTGGGCACCTCACGCCTTTCTGCAGGGCCCCTCTACCAGCGGCTGTGTGGATGCTGGGCAGCCCTCTCCCACGACTGATGGTGGTTTTCTGATTTTTGTTTTGTTCTTGTCGGTTTCTGAGAAAGGGTCTCATTGTGAAGCCTCTGCCTTGAACTCGTGTCGATCCTCCTGCCTCAGTACTGAGTGCTGGGATTATAGCTGTGAGCTGCCCTGCCTGGGGAAAGCTTGCCTAGCATGTGTGAGGACCTGGATTCCATCCTCAGCACCACAAAAAAAAAAAAAAAAAAAAAAAAAAAAAGACATTGTGAACACAATTATTTTCAAGTCTACAAAACACCATGTCTCCACAGTCAGTAACTGCTGACAAACTCTGGGAATGATAAGGCAGGATATAATTACATGAAAGCAAAATATCTCCAATCAAAAGGCTTCCAGTTAAACATATCTTTTGGAATTATAAACTATACCACTAATATCCAAAGTAAGAAAAATGGTAGTTCTCCAACATTCAAAAACAAACATGTAGGGCCGGGAGTTTGGCTCAGTGGCTTAAGCGCCTGCTTGGCCGCAGGCGTGAGGTTTTCAGTTTGATCCCTGGTACTGACAAAAAAAGAAAAAGAAAAAAGAAAAAAGAAAAAAGAAAAAAAAACAACAAACCCAAACACGTTCACAAACATTCTACATACTCAATATACATACATAAAACAAAAATCTAGCGTGAAGACAATGATTTTTATTATGTTTAGTCTACCATGTTTGACAATATAAATATACTCATTGGAAAAACAATACTTGAATAAGAATTAAGTTCATGAAAGTTTACAAAACACAGTCAAGGTACTCTGACTTGTAATTTTAAATATCTCTACTTTTCAAGCATTGGTCATTACATTTAAAAATATTTTCACACTAATTTTAGCATATAAAATAGTAGCAGTTTACTAAGTTTTCTATTATAAAAATTAATATAGTAATTCTCACAAATACTGAAAAAAGTATTATCAAAGTCGTACCCACATTACAACTTATTTTGAAATTTTTCTTTGAGAATACATCTTTGAAAGGCACATTTTAATTACAAGCATTTACCTAAGGGTAATAGTTTTGAGTTTTGAACTTCCAGTCAAGTTTCCATTATCTCCTTGCAGGACTAATGGAGGGGGGAAGGGGGTGCAGAACACAGGTTTCCGGTGACTCCCGGAGGGCAGCTGGCCAAGTCCACTCCGTTTATGTGTGAGGCAGAGACTGTAGATCCCAGGTTGGCTGCCCAGATGTTCATTTCACACAAAAATAACATATTAAAAAAAACCTCCAAAGTAAACTTACAAGACAAAAGGCCAAGCCTACCAAGTGGCTGCCAAGTTCAGTCTGGGTATTGATGTTACCGGTTTTGAGACTGAAGAACAGATAAAATGCATTCTTCTCCAGACGCTCATCTTCCTATTTGGCTCATTTCAATTTAATAACTCATGACATGACAGCACTACAAATTCCAAGAATGTGAAACATACTGGTATTCAAAATAAGGTACAAAATTAAATTTCAAAATCAAATAGAAATGCTTTTATGGTCCTCTCTCATGTTTCCCTTCAAACTGGGCTGACAGTCTAAAATTGACTCTAATAATTTCAAGTACATTTTTATGCACTTACAAACTAAGGACCCCAAAATGAAATCTAATATACACTTTCAGGTATGACTTACTTTTCAGTGAAGTCTAATACTAACTGAAGTATTAAACTGAACAAGATCGGTATATTGAAGTACTAATTGCTCACTTGATCCTATACAAGAAACAAAAAGGACTATTTAAGGTCTTTTTTGAATTTGAAAATATTGACGATCTACCTTAATTTTACATTATTTCTCTCAGAAAAATGAGTGTTTCTATTTTTTTAAGAAAAGGAGGAATGTCTTTAGATTTTTTTTACTTACGAAAACAAAATAATAAAAAAATTCTAAAATAGAATTGTGGTCATTTATCACTTAACAAAATATAATTTTCAGATCCCAAATAATGATCACAGTAGGTACTCTTATTCCAGTTCTAAAATAGCAGCTTATAAAGTTAAGGCAACTTAAATTTGCATTATCCTTTCCTACAGTTCCACTGACCCTTCTGTTGGAGGAGAGTAATTTCAGATCTAGCCGCTCTTGAAGGCCTTTTTTAATGCACTGCAAAAAGAGTGCATGAACACTCTCCATGAACATTCTCCCCAGTGTTTAAAAAATATGTAAAATGTTACTGTTTTCAAAGGCAACAACTATATTTTTCTACTTGGAATTCTAGAGTAATGACGGTTGTAGCTCGAGTACACCATGAGGTTACCTTTTAAACTAACAACAAACTATACAATTTTCTACAAAAATACAATATAGGAGATATATCACTTTTTCCCTGAAATGGAATTTAATATTTGGTTAAAAAACTGTAAACTTGTGATTACATTCAAAAGAAAACTTTTTTTTAAAGACTTCAATGACTTGAGGTTTTGGCAACTGGAGCAGATGTAAAATGCAATGCTTTAACAACAGGGTGATGCCCAGCGGCTGTTTCTCTTACATCTACTACCAGGAGGAGAAAAAGGGTTTCCTGCAGTGGATGGTCTGGGTGAACGTGCTGGTCAGCTGGGCAATGCGCCCCTGCCCGCGCCCCTGATTGCGCTCCACGTTCACGCACGGCATCTGCACCAGCTGCACGGGGCTCTTTCCGTCTCGCAGCGCTTGAGTAAGGTTTAAGATCTATAGGAGGAAGAGGGAGTTCTATTAACTTAAAGATAAAAGGCCTCACTTTGCTATCATTGCTTTTTTTATTCACTGTAATTTTTGTTTTAACCACTAACACAACAGAGACTTCAATAAGAAATTGCTGTATTATATGGGTGTAGATAGGTTTACATACATACAAATGCATGAAATTAGAGTTAAATAACTTTTAAAAATTGGTAACTGCAAAAATATCCTAGAATGCCCCTGCATCCAGGAGCAATGAATGTGTTTCTCTGCACATTTCATTTGACAGAGAAGCAAACACTGGTTTAAATTTTGCCTTATCCACTTGAGGCAGGCGACTAGGGCACGGCCAGCCCGCTGGGTAAGTGGGCCTGACCTGTCAGTGCAGTCATCCAGGGCATGTGTGTGCAAGCCCTGCACTCAGAGCCCATCAGAGAATGCTTTCTTCAGTTCTTCTGGTGTGAAATCAAGCCTGTTTTTGATAGGATGGCCAGATCATAGTTCTTTTCCTACACTTAATACTCTTAATAAGTGTAACCCTCACTATCCTTTTTGCACACTTCCTGTCCAATTCTCTGTTCAGGACAAGAGCTTGGAAAGGACCCCTGGGAAGAGCACAGCACCCCAGACCTGGCAACACACTCAACAAATGGATTTTCTGCACACCTACGGCACGCTGAGCTTTGTTCTAAGTGCCAGGGAGGTGACTGTTGTGCATGCGAACAAACTCTTGCCTTCATTTTACCAGAGAGGCGGTCAATAAACACGAGGAAGTGAGAAACAGCATATACGGGAAGTGAGGGTGACATGGGAACCTGAGGGGAGCGTAGAGAATTTGGGAAGGTATCCATTTTAAATAAAGTGTTATTGAACAGATTACTCTTAAATAGAAAAAATAAAACCAGAAAAAGTAAAATTTATGAATTCCGTGTTCAAAGACATTCCTAGAATTTCTATTTTTGAGCATCCAAATAAGGTTCTGAAACAACTCACAGCTCACAGCCTAGTCCATTTTGTTAAGATAAAATTTTGATAATTTTTTCCTTACATATTGGGGAAAACTTTGTTATGCATATTAGATATATAGCTAACTCCTTCAGCTATTTAAAAATATCTATCTTACACATGCTATATATCTTACTGATTCTAAGAAAGACAAATTAATAATGATAAGCATGAAATTTCAACATAAAACCGTATTATTAAACTTTGTAATATTTGAACTAGAAGGTATAGATTCTAGAAGATTTAGAGTATTTAACATATTGGGGAAATAAATCTTCAGTAGCAACAACACTTACAGAAATTATGTTTTAGGGCCTTTTATATTCTCTTAAAATAGCCTACGCTGGCTATATTTGAATAACAAGAAAAAAAAACTAAGGAAATTTAAGTTTTAAGGACTATTTGTACCATGTAGCTAAAATGTGGTCCGGTGTGGCTAAAGAATTAAATGCTCTGGTTAGTTTCCTCTCTGGATTTTAAAAGTCCTATTCTAAAAATGTTAGTCTAAATATATCATTTTAAGTAATACCTAATATTTTTCTGACTAAAAACAATACAAGATTGGCATAGAGAATTTGTAAGACAGAAATGTACAAGAAATGAAAGTTGCTGTAGAAGATTATCAATTTTCAAATACTTATATAATCATAAAACATAATCCTACACCAGCCTATTACTGTCTGTTTGGGAGTTCAGAAGGAACATTCAACAAGTGCTTACACGTTAAGGAGGAGAGGGGGCTGAACAGGAGTGGAAGCGGTGTGAGCCCCGAGAGCGCTCACATCCGAGAAACAAACTGCCACGGGAACAAGTGACTGCAAAGCAGTGTGACATGTACTGCCCATCTCTGCGGGGGAACTGTGCCGGACTTTCAAATCCGATCCCCTCCCCAGCCCGCTTCCTTCACTCCGTCTGTGACATGTTTAAACCAGAGAAGATTATTTTAACAATGGACTAAGCAGACATTGCAGGCGGCAGGAGACACTGATGCCACTTGATAGCTCAATGGGGACATCTCGGGTGTGGCCAAGGCACACGGCACCAACACGTGGACTTCTTCGTACAGACGGCCTCCCCTTAGATCAGCTCACCAGGCCTGGACTGCAGAGGGCAGAACTGCTGTCCTGTACACATAAAACTATGCAGGGTGCACCCTACCGTATGGTCAACCTTACGGTATTATTCAACAGAAATTTAGTCAATATGCAGATTTAAAAATCACATTTTTGAGTAATGGCGTTATGTCCAAGCAGGCATAGATAGAACACAGAATGAGTTTTATTGAACTTGATTATGACTGACAAATATTTTTTAAAAATTCAAAATGTACTTTAACTTTCATAAATCTAATCAGTCCTAATTCTGAGAAATATCTTCATACTAGTCCAGGCTGCATCCTTATGTAAGAATTAGAGCAAGTTACTTATTATGTGTGTAAAACAAGAGACTTGGTATAGACTAGGACAACAGGCTTGGCGGTACACAGCACAAATCAGTAAGTTAAAGAACAAAACTGGAGGGGAGGGGGATTCAAAAGATATTTATAAGTTATAGAAATAATGAAGTATTTTGGCCTAGGGGAATTGTGAAATAATGATTCTGTTGTTTGGAATACAGAGACAATGCTATTTTTTAAACTTGTTATGAAGCCTCTGTTTCATAAGTGCTGAGTTGTTTGTTTTATTTTATTTTAAGTAATTAATTAATTTATTTATTTTTGGTCTTTTTGAGACATGGTCTTGCTATGCAGTTGAGGCTAGCCTTCAACTCATTTTGTAGCCCAGGCTGGCCTCAAAATTGCAGCAATCCTCCTGTCTCAGCTTCCTGAATAATGGAATTATAGGCATGTGCCACCACGCCTGGCCTGATCTATTTTAGAATGCAGAATAATACTTAATTAAAAAAACAAAAAAACCCACTACCAACACCAAAAGAGAGAAAAGCAGAGCTACATAAACATGTACATGGTTAGGGTATATTACTTTTTTTTGGCTACCAGAAAGTTCAATATCAAATTAAAATAAAAAAAAAACAAATAAAATGTATAACCAAGATACTATCATTTTATTTCTTTTCCTCCCCAGATCTTGAGCCTGTCACTTTACATTACATGAATTTTTATAATCTCTGGACTCCTTTGTGAATGACATAGGATATGATCAAATAAACCTAAAGACAGCAGAGACCCATAGCTGTGCCTCTGCGACCAGGCGCAGAGCTAAAATAAAGATCCCCAGGCTACTATTTTTTCATTTCAGTTTAAGTTCTACATGTGCTAACTTTAATCCACAAATAAAGCTTACAAAATTATTCATGGCATTTATTTACTTAAAGTAACATCCCTACGATTACGACAGGTGCCTGTGTATAGGGCAAGCACATAGAACGCAGAGGGCCGGTTCTATTTGCAGTCTCAGGCACCCACTCAGGTCTGGGACCAGGTCCCAGAGGACAAGGGAGGCCACAAGACAAGAATCAGAAATGAAGAGTGCTGCTCCATCAAGCCAACTTGTCTCAAGCAAGAAAAGGTCAGACTGGGGTATAATTCTCTCTGCCCGAGAATGCAGCTCAGACACGCTCTGGGCGGCAACACTGCTGGCACCGATCGCCTGACCCCTTCACGCCTTCTGCACTGGGCTCCCTGCTGCTGTCCTCTCCACCAAGCCAATCTGCACCTGCTCTCCAGCCTTGCCTCCTGCAGCCATTCTTAAGCTCTTTTGATCAGGGACCTCTTTGCTGAGATAAAAATCCTACCTCTCCAGCAACTAAAAGGCACGTACAGAATTTTACACATGGTTCCAGGGGGTGTACACAGGAATCCAGGGACAAGGTCTTCTTTAAAGCTTCGAACTGTTCTAGTCCTTCCTGTGTGAAACCCATATTCTGGTTTTTATGGCCCTGTGGATGCTGGCTCCTGCTAGTTCTGCTAGTAAATATTTGATGAATTAATGAACTTCTGATTTAATTTGTTTACTTGTTAAAAGTTATATAATACAATAATCAGGGCAAAGGCTAGATTCATCTTCTTTGCTGCAAGTGTTGTAGCAAGCAGCTACTTAAATGAAATGTATGTTTTAGGAAGAGCATGCTAATTGGGAAGTCAGGAAAAGCCACTGTTAACAGGATAATTTATTTTCCTTTCAAGTCTTGCTTTTGGAATGGAGTGGAAGATACAGAGGTCGCCTGAGAGTCAGCTCAGCTTCAGGTCTGCAACAACAGACCTAAAGCCCTGTGTCTCATTAGAGGCACGGCGGGGGAGGGGTCAGAGGACTGAGTTAAAATTAGAGTTCCCTCATGCCCAATTAGCGCTCAATCCTGGTGACACAGTTATTTGTGGACTGCTCTAGTGAAGACAAATACGTTCTGCAAGAGAATGACCTCCTGGCAACAGAACTTGGCACTGAATTGTCACGGCAAGTGGATTTGAAGAGGTAAAAGGCAGTACTGCTCAGGACAGCAGGAACTAAACCAGGGCTGAACAATGCATGGGGGAAGGATAACACCTAATGGTAACACACGAGGTCCAAGACACTAAGGCAGGGCTGGGCAGAGCTTGGTGGCGCAGCGCTTGCTTAGCATGAGCGAGTCCCTGGATGATCCCCAGCATTGAGCAGCTCAGGACACAACAAAGGAAAGACGCGAATTCAACTGACTTCATTTCTCATCCCCTGAGTGATTTTGGCTCAGCAGAATGCAGACACTGTCTGTCTCGGGAAAGTGTTTTTCTTAGTCATCAAAAAAAAATGACCTACCTGGCCCCTCATGACAGACATCTGACTTTCAAAAGTGGCTTTATCAAAGCTTTTGTCAGTCTATACAGAAAAGAAAAGATACAAAACATTACTTATAAAGCCAAAAATCAAAATCTATGAAACAAACACAAAATTTGAAAACAAACGACCTCTTCCTTGTAACAAGCCTATTAGAAAGCTCTCTTATCCAAATTCCTAAAATTTTGTTTGCGAAAGGCTTAAAGAAAGTGAAGTCTTCCCTAACTGATAACAAGAAATGAGTATTTCTACCGGATGTATCTTTGTATCCCAGTCAATGACAAATGAGCTCAGCCCATTTTGTTTTTGTTTTTGGTAGTACCAAGGACTGAATCCAGGGCCTTTACTCTGGGCTACATTCCCAACCCTTCTTTCATTTTTTAAAATTTTTGAGATGGCATCTCACTCAGTCACATGGGCTGGCCTCTAACTTAGGACCCTCCTGCTTCCACCTCCCAAGGTGCTGGGATTATAGCACCTTTCCCCAGTTTAGGTTTTTGTAAGAAATAATAGCAGATCACCAAACACATACTGTATTATAATTTATAGGTTAAGCTTGCATAAGTTCAACTTGAACAAAACAACTCCTGCTGGCACGGTGGTACACATTTGTACTCTGGAAGACGGTGGCAGGGGATCTAGAGTTCAAGACCAGCCTGGGTAACTCAGTGAGACTCTGTCTTTTTTTTTTTTTTTCTAATTAGATTTTATTAGTACATTTTAGATATACATAGTGATCACATTCACCATAGAGAATTTGTACCTGCACATGCTATAACTTGGTTTTTTTTCTTCCGCATTCCCCTACCCACCCGTCAATCCCTCCTCCCCTCCCCATTTACAAAAGCTTTGTTTCCGTGTTTTCCTTCTCTTCTCTTTTTTTTTTCACTTTTTCCCCATCTTTCCTTCTCCCCTCCTCACTCTCTTATTCCCCTCTCCATCTGAACATTTTTTTTCTATTTCACAATATCTACTATACACTTTGGTCCTTATTTATACTTTTGATTCAGTGAGACTCTATCTCAAAACAAAAGGTAAAAAGGGCTAGGATGTAGCTTAGTGCAAAAGCCTTGGGTTCAATTCCAAGTACTTCAAAGACAACAGCAATAACAACAAAAACAATTTCTCAATTTTGATATATAGTCTCATTTAAAAGAACACTCATGGTAAATGAAACTATAAATTTATGCTCTTGTAAAGTAAACCCACAAATCCTCTGTTAAGTCAGGTTGTACTGCAGGCAGCTATGTAAGAAAATTCCTTTGTGAGATATATTCTATTTTCTGTAATAACTAAAACCAAACATTTAGCCAGGCATGGTGGTACAGGCCTGTAATCGCAGCCCTGTGGGAGACTGATATAGGAGGATAGCAATTTAGTGACACTCTTTGAATGAATGAATGAGTAAATGACTAAATGGGGATGTGGATGTAGTTCTGTGTGAAGGCCCTGGGTTCAATCCCTAGTACTCCACGGGAAAAAAAAAAAAAAAAAGGATTCAAAATGAAATACAAATAATTTTGGTGTAAGACAGACATGTGTTTGCATTCTAAATGTGGGCAATGAGCTTGAACTTTCAACAGTAAAGCTGAAATGATAAAAACTGTGCTGCAGGGCTGTTGTAAGTGTTGAGTTCAAGATAAGACACAATCACAATGCTGGTTATGGACTGAATGCCTGAGCTTCCAGGAAACCACCTGAGAGTCTCCTCCCAGGTCTCCATGAAGGAGCTGAGGTCCTGAAGATGGAGCGCCCATGTATAGGGTTATAGGGTGAGAACCCTGATAAGAGGCCTGAGAGCCTCTTTCCAGTACACAAGAGGATGCAATGGGATCAAAGTCAACAGTCTGTAGCCCAGACCAGCGCCTGAACATACTGGCACCTGATGTTGAACTCTCAGTCCTCAGCAGGGGAACAAAGGCCAACCTACATACAGTACTTAACACTCATTCAATCTTTTTTTTTGAGGTAGGATTGTGCTATGTTGTCCAGCCTCGCTCTGAACTACGTAATCCACACTGGTCTCAAACTCAAAATCTTCCTGCATCAGTCTCCCATGTTTTGGGATGACAGGTATGGAACACCGTGTCCAGCTTCTCATTTAAAATGGTACAGTACTTGCCTGGCACACACAGGGCCTTGAGATTGACCACCAGCATAGCATAAATTAAAATGATACTAAAACTAAAACTAAAATATATAGAAAACAAAACAATGTGCAACTTCCTCCAAACCAAATGCTCTGGCATTATACATTTATTTACCTTAAAAAGTTCATAAAGATCTTCACACAAATCTTGCACGAAGTTCATGTCAGAAATACATGGTAGAATCAAGTTTCTTATTTCTTCAGAAAAAGGAACTTTTGCTTGAGGAAGCCAAGCCCAGTGAAATGGATCTAATAGGAAAAGATATTCTTTTAATCAGTGGCAGGAAATGATTTATTCAGACTCCCATTCATCTTTGCTTCTTTCCCATAATTCCTAGGTTGTCCCAAGCAAAGGTCAGGAGAGAGAAGTTTCTGGAGCACAACTACCTTTCCAATCCAAATTATTTAGATTGCAAATATGAACAGTCAATTCAGATAAAAAGAACAGCAACCTCCTACTGAAGTTGCACTTCTGAGTTTTAGATAGTAGAGAATCAGAATTTGATAACAACTTTATTTCAAATAGCCTCATCTCAAAAATACCTAACTCTATGTGGCTCAGGAGTTTAGAAACCGATGGGTACCCAAGATTCGTTCACAGCCCCAGACTGAATACCAAAGTCCCAACAGGGGGGGTCTCCTGGTCCTCTACAGTCACAAATTGTCCACGATGGAGGCGCTTTTCATAGATGTCCTAAAATTTTATGTCATCAGGAAGTAAATATCTGATGTTAATAAATAAATAAAACTCTATGACTCTGAGTCACTAAGTTGCCAGGGTTGGGCTCAAACTTGTGATCCTTCTGCCTCAGCTTCCCAGAACGCTGGGATTATAGGTATCTGCCACCACACCTGGCTAACAGTACGTTAGATACAGAAATCATTTTTAAAATTTATTATATATATACTATTTATTTTTTGATTTTTATTTTTTGGCACTGGGACTCACACTCACGACCTTGCACTTGCCAGGCAGGCACTGTGCTGCTGAGCTATATCCCGGGCCTCTTATTTAGATATATTTTAAACTATGAAAAAAATATAAAACAGTGTAATGAGCTCACACAGTCCAAATTACCTAATTAACTTTTTATTTATTTATTTTTGAGACAGAGTCTTACTCTATAGTTCAGGCTGACCTTGAACTCACTTTGTAGCACAGACTCGCCTTGACCTCACAGGGATACTCCTGCCTCAGCTTCCTGAGTGCTGAAATTACAGATATGTGCTACCACACCTGGCTAATTACCTAATTTAATTATTAACAAAGTTCTGAAAAATTTTGCTTCATCTACATACCTTGGTTCCCACCTCTACAAGTATTTCAAAGTAAATTCTAGATATCACTTCATTTCACCTTAGGCATAGATGGGATTTTTTAAATTATAAGAGAATTTTACACAAAATAAACTTACAAATGTTAAATTCAAATATGAACAATTTAAGCAAAATAAAGATGTCACCAGGTTTGGTGGTGCATGCTTGTAACCTGGGAGGCTGAGGCAGGAGGACTGCCAAGAGTCGAAGCCAGCCTGGGCTACGAAGTAAGTTCAAGGTCACCCTGAACTGCATAACAACACCCTGTCTCCAAAAGACAAAAAAATTTAAAAAAACTCTAAAACTGACTCGAAATGTAGAAAACCTCATCCCTAACAACACAAGAGACAGGTAAAGCAACTGAAGCACTACAGTACTTGCTAAAAGGGGTGGTGGGTGGGTGTGTGTGTCGGGGGTGAGGCCTGAATTTTTCTGTAAGTGAATAGTAGCCAAAACATTAAAATACAACTCTTTAGAAAGTTGTCCAGCCCATCCTCCAAGGCTAACATAGCCTACGAAACATAACCAAACAGGCCCTTCCCAAATAAGCAGAAATACACAGCAAAACACACAGAGCATCTTTGAATACCTGGTGCTGGAAAACGAGCCCCAGTGAACAGGTCCACTTCATTCAGTTTTCCCTGTTATTTGGGGATCTGTTAATTTTATTCCCTTCCTATTTTGGAAAAGAAGCATTTATAGACTCTATAGAAAGATCTCAATACTCACATGCTCTCCACTCATCAGGATGTTTAAAGGGAAATGCTAGACCATTATCAATTGCAGCTATTTTAATAAGCAATTCTTTATCATCAATCCAGTGGGATTCCTGAAGAGGAAAAAAATGATCTGTTGATAAAATAATCTATACAAATATTTTCAAGGGATAAATTATTTACAATAATTATTGAGGTTTAAGGACAAAATTTCTCTCAAAATCCCCTAAAAGTTATGTTGTCAGAAAGAATATAAATTTACCAGGAGAGGAAAAAACTGTATTAAAACCAGTATGAATTTCATAATCACTATTTTAAAAAATTTGACATGTTTTTTCAGTAATAGTTTCAATTTTTGGCCTATTAGGAGAAGAGAATTTGAAAACAGTGAAGTTTTTAAAAATGGTAATTCATGGTTAGATGTAATTAAATGCATATTTGCAAAATATTATTGACTTTTGGGCTGGGGATATAGCTCAGTAGCACAAGTGCCTGCCTGGCAAGCGAAAGGTCCTGAGTTTGATTCCCAGTACCAAAAAAAAAAATAAATAAATAAATAAATAAAAATTGAGTTTTAAAAATAATGACTTAAAATTACCCTTACTAGACCTAGTCTTTCTGGGAGTCCCATAGACATATAAAGTGTTGCTGGGTATGGTGATGCATGCCTATAATTCCAGCACTTGGGAGGTTGAGGCAGGACTGCTGCAAATGAGGCCAGTCTGGGATACATAGGGAGTTCAAAGTCAGTCTGAACTCTGAACTACAAAGCGAGACCCTCTCTCAAAAAAAAAAACAAAAACAAAAACAAAAAAAACAAAAACAAAAACAAAAAACAAAACAAAACAAAAACACCCAGGAAAAAAAAAAAAGAACTATAAAGTGTTTCTAAATAAAACTCCCCCAAAGACTGAAAGTGAAGATAATACAGTAGTAGAAGGAACCTCAAGATATTCCTGATTACAGAATGTAGGTAAGTCCTAACTCTTGAACTATTCTGTAGCAGGAACGAAGAGCTCAGGAGGAAGACAAAGAATATTTCTGATTATTTAAAGTCTAAGTGGCCCAGATCAAATAACAAAAAATTAAAAAGTTAGAAGAACTGCCATGAAGACTCTGATGATATATGTCAGGTTTCTTTGTTTCATTTAGTTTATACCAACTATCTGACCTCAATGAAAATGCACAAAATACAGCAAAAGAATTGCGTTCAACAAAATGTATTTGCTGAAGATATACCAATAAAATAAATTCAAGAGCTATTACAAACATGTATATTTATTTATTTTAAACGCATTTCTGCTACAACTGTCATTTATTTTTATTCTGATGATTCTTTTTTATGTACAACTATATTGAGGTAAACTTTACACACAATCCATTATAACTTTGAAAAACATGAAATCTTCTCCCCAAAATGTCCTTGTGTCCCTCTGCAGTCCAACTTTCCCGCCACTCCTCTGGTCTGCTTTCTGTCAAGAGGGATTAATTTGCATTTTCTAGATTTTCACACAAATAGAACCATATAGCACATTCCTTTTATGTGTGTCTTTTTTCACTCAGCATAGTTTTAAGGATCATTCAAGTTACTGTGTGTATGGTTTGTTCCCTTTTATTGCTAAGTACTCTGAATACATATTTTTTAATCTCCTGCACAAACACTTAAAAATACAAACACTTTAAAATGATGCAATAGCTTTAAGTAATAACCTAAGAACACAGAGAAATCACCCAAAATTTTCTCAAATGTAGAGATTATCTTAAACTTTCAAAGCTATTCTAAAAATATGTCTTAGGCAAATACCTAAAATTTGAACTTGAGTACTCAAAGCTAATATTATGAATCTAAAATCTGTAATTCTGATAGTGTTAAGGATCTATTCAATCTATTATGTAAGTTAAAACCAGCTTATAAGTAGTACAAGGACATTTTTAAGTTCCATGGATATGAGTCACAGGTTAAACACACGTTCTATTTTACCAAGTAATATTGGATTACTTAATACTGAATCATGAAATTCAGAAGCAAGTGAATTGATAAAATACAAAAATGTCACCAAAAAATACCAGAAGCCTCATGCAAAACAAAAGCAAAGTAAACTGTGATTCTACAAATTTACCAAACTTTAAGAAGTACTGGGCAGGGCTGGCACCTCTCTCTGCTATTCTAATAAAATATAAAACATAAAGCTTCCCAGAGATGATAAAAAATAGAATCAATAAATGCAATGAGCGGGGCATGGGGGCATAGCCCATAATCCTAGCACTCAGGAGGCTGATGCAGGAGGATGGGCCAGTTTGAGGCCACCCTGGGCTACACAGTCAGTTCAAGGCCAGGCTGAACTATAAAGTGAGACCGTCTCAAAAAACAAAACAAACTGGGCATGGTGGCACATGCCTTTAATCCCAGCACTTGAGAGGCTGAGGCAGGAGGACCATTGTGAGTTTGAGACCAGCCTGGGCTACAAAGGGAGTTCAAGGCCAGCCTGAACTGTGTAGTGAGACCCTGTCTCAAAAAATAGGGCCAGGGATTTAGCTCAGTGGCCTAAGCACCTGCCCGGCAGGCACGAAGTTGTAAGTTCGATCCCCAGTATCAAAAAACCCCAAAAAACAAAAAACGAAACCAAAAACCAAGAAAAGCAAAAGAAGGGGGGGGTTGGGAAGGTGGGAGGAGGAAGAGGAGGAGAAGAGGAAGAAGAAGAAGAGAAAGAAGAAGGAGAAGAAAAAGAAACAAGAAATACAATGAAACAAGGGATGGAAAGAAAAAGGATAAGAAAAACAGATAAAATGGATTAAAAACTAGATATCCATTCTAAACACGGGAAGGAGGAAATTTCTTGAAGAATAACTTCAAGAAATCTCTTTCATAAACTGAATGTATACATATTTTCTTATTTTAAATTTCCTTACCTCATGACCAATTTTCTTCCCACGTTTCTTCTTTTCATATCTGACTAACCAATTATCATTTCCTCTGTCTTCCAAAAGAAACAAACAAAAACTGTGTTAATTTGTTTTTAGGGACATGATAGTTTAAGATCAAGGGGAGAAATCTAGACATTTTCTGATTTTTTTGAGACTTCCATTGTTTTTCATGTAGTATGTTTACCATATTAAAGGTTCCAAATGAACACAAATAAACCAAAAATCCCATAAATGTTAGCTAACAGTTATTACATTTAACAAATATAAACACAGTAGGTACAACGTTTATCATTTCTGAATGCTACGTCTGTGCCAGACGTTGCTGTCAGTGTGAACCCCTTTACTCCTCACACCACCCTGTGAGGTAGGTACAGCTGTTAGGTCACGCGTACTGAAATCAAGCATAACCTCACCAGAGGAAGGAAAAGCATTCGTCCTTGCTGCTAGGCAAATTTCCAAGTAGGCACTGGAGTATTCTAGACTGTACAGTAAGTTAAATTTCAGTCCAAGAACACATTAATTAAGAAGGCCACTCCAGAAAATTACATGATGCCTTCTCAGAAAATGTAAATGAGGAAACCTTTGAGCCTGAGGCTCTCACACTTGAGAATGAATCAGGATCACCCGGGCACTTGCAAAGACACACGCCTGGCTGCCACCTGCAGTTTCTGCATCAGTGGCATAGGGTGCGTCTGGAAAGATGCTTCCATCCAAAGCCACTGCTTTGGACTGTCTACATCACTGCTCCCTTACAATGCAGAGCAAATGAAAAGTTTAAAGTACTTATGAACTACACTAACAGTCACATATGCCAAAATAAGCATTCAGAGCAATTTACATAAGCAGGTTTTAATTTTTCATATTTTTTATTTAATTTATTTTTTGATACTGGGACTCAAATTCAGGACCTTGATAATTTTTCATATTATGCAAATAACATTTCCAGTATCTGGCTCTGTCCTGCTCCGAGGAATAGGAGATTCTCTCCTAGGGGACAGGAACTGATCTCTGAGGCCTGGGAAGGAGTCCACTCTGAGGCAGAAGCCTGCATGACAGGGCTAACCCTGCCCAGGAGCCAGGTCTGCAGCCAGACAGGGGGAGAAAGTGGCCTTCAGACTTCTGCATGAAAATTTTATGGCTTTGATTTGGATAGCAAGAATCTAGTTTGAAAGCCAAGATTGGAGTGAACAAGTAGAGAATTTCAATACCTGTATTTCTGATGATGTAATCCAAAATAACTAATCTTTCAAATTGTGACTGAAACTGTTTTCTAATATTCTCAGGCAAAGGATCAGCTTCAAATTTCCTAAGCCAATATTCAGCCTCCTTGTAACCTTCAACAAATAACTGAAAGGAACCAATCTATAATTTTAAGAACTATAGTTAGAAAAGAAAGTACAAGAACAAAGGGATTAATTTTTAAATTTCACAGCAATACTGTCACAAAATATGTTACATAAACACAATAATAAAAACAGAAGTCAACACTAATTTAGATAAGTCACATTTATCAAGACTATTTTGACACATTAATTTTAAATAATCACATGAAGAATACATAGCAAATGAAAAATACTCAACCCCAGACTTTGAAGGAACATAGCAGCTATTTTAGGATAATTAAAAAAGCGAATAAACATGTGTCTTCAAGGTAACATTCATAAAAAGAATGCTGCTTTCTAAAAATATTCATTAAAATGAATTTAATTATGCAGGCCAAAATGTATACTATCCTAGTTCATAATAGCACAATTTTATCTTACTGAAGAAACATTTCAGTTTTCTTTTTTACAACGTCAAATACAGAAAAGAATTTAACTTAGAATGGATTCTTTAGCTGGGCGTGGTGGCGCACGCCTTTAATCCCAGCACTCAGGAGGCTGAGGTAGGCGAAGCGTTGTGAGTTCGAGGCCGGCTTGGGCTACAACACGAGCGCAAGGCCGGCCTGAGCTACATAGTGCGACCCTGCCTCAAAATACCAGGGCCGGGAGTTTGGCTCGGCGCCTTAAGCGCCTGCCCTGGCAGGGGCAAGGTTGTGAGTTCAATCCCCGGTGCCGAAAAAAAAAAAAAAAAAAAAAAAAAAGAATGGATTCTTTGACCACACAGATGAAAGACCTTCGAATATATTTTAATGAACTAGTCAATTAATTATAACCTTTATAGTATCTTTAAGAAAAGTCCTTTCTTTCAAGACGTGTCCACTTATGAATTAATACTGAACAATGCGTTAAAGACGGAAATCTAAGTTTCAACAACAGACAACAGACAACCTGTACTGCTTCACAGATGCAAACAAAGCACCACAAAGAAAATTCATTTCTTTTCCCAACATTTTATATTCTTGGTGTGAAATTTTTAACAATTTCCTAAAGGTTTTCTTTAAAGTACTTATAATTAATTACTTTATTCTTCTCTAATCAACATGGATTTCAGCATATCCAAGGAAGAATAAATAGGCCTTGTAAAAATTTTCCATACCTTCTGCCTAGTGACTATAATTTTGCAAAAAAGTTACGTTAATCATTAATTTCTATTCAAGTTTTTAAATCTAGACACACACATAACAAAAACAAAACAACAAAATCGTAGGTCAGATGTATTTTTGAGAAGTAAGTCCTAGAGTTTTTTCTGGAATGCCTTTCCCATTAGCCCTCTCCACCCCTGCTTAGCTTGCTGTTAACCAACCCTCAGAGACCCTGCCACAAAAAGAAAATGGGCTAGGGATGTAGCTCAGTAGTAAAGCACCTGCCTAACATGCACGACACCCTGAGTTCAATTCCCAAGGCCACCAAATCGATAAATCAATGAATCAATAAATATGATACACAGTATGTAAACACAGTCACTACCGTTTGTTTAACCTTTACTATGTGCCAAGTACTCAACATGAATTTCTTAAGTTAACATTCACTACAAGCTAATAGATACTGTGTGTTACTCCCTTGTTATAGAAACTGGGGTTTAGAGAGTAAGGACCTTGCCCAAGGTCTCAGAGCCAACCAGGGATCCAACCAGATTGGGCCTGGCACCCACCTGGGTCTGACTCTAGACGTGCATTTTCACCACTGTGTTACAAAGCCCTCACTGCAAGGTCTTCTTTTGGATACACTCCTGGAGCTTCCAAACTCAGGTAGGCTTGTTTTGTTTTGTCTGTTTATGGTACCAGGGATTAAAACTAGAGCTTCCCAAGTTAGGCAAGTGCTCTATCATTAAGCTATAATCCCAGCCCCAGGCACCCTTTTAGCCTCTCAGTGCTCCCTGCTTGCGTCCTATCAACAGCTTTAAGACCGGCACTCAAACTGCTTGTTTATTGTAAGCTCCCCAGTTTCTTTTCATTTCATATCCACGGCTCACAGCACGATGCCTCGCTTCTAGAGCTCAGGCCCTGTGTGCTCAGCTGCACCCCAAGCAGAGCTTAGCAGGCAACTTACCTTGGGAGGGAGTCCTATCCGATGAAACTTTCTACCTACTTTGGGTACTTTCTCTAAGGCATACTTTTTGCCTCTTGCTTTTGCACGGTCAATTGCATTGTAGTTAAATGTTTCACTGACAAGCCAAACCACCTAGAAACATAGTTTTAAAAAGATGGTTAGAATTTGCATTATAGAATTTCTATTCACATACACTAGTAAATTCATCTAATGCTGTAAACAGCAAAGTTCAACCCTGCAATAATCCCAGATGACCTAGAATAGAAAGGCCAGAGGATTCTGCAAAGCTCTATAAGTGGATCATGTTTCTTTTTGAAAGAGGTATAAAAAATTTTTCAGGAGAAAAAAATCTTAAAGTATAGAATGAGTAATGAATGTTTTCAAGAAAGATTTTTAAAAGGATGAATTCAAATAAAAGTATAATTTTTTTGGTTACTGGAAATCGAACTCAGGATCTTCCACTTGCCAAGCAGGTGCTGTGCTGCTGAGCTATGTCCTCAGTCCCAAGTAAAAGTATAAAAAGCTCAAACCAGGCATGGTGATACATGCCTGTAATTCCAGCACTTGGGAGGCTGAGGCAGGAGGATCACTGCTACATAGTGAGTTCAAGGCCTGCCTGAATTACATAGAAAGTTCAAGGCCAGCCTTGACTAGAATGAGATCCTGTCTCAAAAAAAAAACAAAAAACAAAAAAACCCAAAAAACAAACAAACAAACAAACAAAAACAGTATAAAAAGCTCAAAAAGAAATAGTAGTCTTGTGAGCACATTAGTTGTCTATGCCTTCAATGGGACTGGTAAATCCCTAATCATTTTCTGCTTTCTAGATGTCAGTACGGCCTCCTGTTAGCATCATCTGATTCACAGGAAAAAGAGTTGATCCTTTGACTACTCTGTGGATCTAACCAGATTCAATTTAGTAGTTGATTCTGATTATTGGGTTACCAAAAAGAGACCCAACTTCAGGCTCTATCATTAGGAGACAAAGTACTCACAGGTGAGGGGGCTGTGAATTAGAAGCACTACTTGATGAAGACGAGTTCTCTTTTACCTTTGTTTTTGGTACAATGCCCAGATGAAGCTTTTCATCTACCAGGTAGGCACCAGCTTCAGAAAGGAATCCCTGGTTAGGAAGCAGGCAGCCTCTGCCAAAGCAGCAAGGACAGCAGACCTTGTGGACATATTTGGTCCATTTTGGATTCAGCTGACCATAAGGTTCTTCTGATTTGGGTTTAAACACTCCAATAATTTTCTGTGGGGAAAAAACAGAAATTTTATTAGACCATATATACATAGATATATTTAGACAATATGTATCTTATTAGACTACATATGTACTTTGTTAGAGTATAAACATGAAGGAATATGCAAGCATAAATATAATGTATATAATTAGTAGTAATCCACAAAATACACTCTGATAAATTGCCCCCCCCCCCATTTAGGCGTAACCCTTAGGTACTAAGAGATTTGGTTCCAATCACATTTTTACATTCATTCTCATTCAACAACCTAAAATAATCTTTTGGGTCAGTACTTTGCAAACTGCTGTGACAAGCTTTAGATTAGAAGAAGGTGAGGACAAAACTTCATGCCATCTAATCCACCACCTACTAACTCTGATTTCATTTGTTTTATTATTACTGGACTTTTAAGTTAAAATGTTCCACTAATTTTTAAATGTTTGAAAATCACCACAGTAGGTCACACTGTGTTATCATTCAGTATCTATTAAACATCAAAATTATAGTTTATTGTGTACTTTCCTTGCTATGGTGTACCTTATAAACAGGCAGGGACTTCCTTGGGCTGCATTTCCTGTACTTAGAACAGTATCTGTATGCAGTAGGCATCAAGTATTTGTTACATAAACTAATAAATCCAATGAAAAAAAGTTCATTAAAACACAAAGGTGATGGTATATGATATACTGTACCTCTGTGTGGTCAGATTCTCCTACGCTAAAATTTCTCCAGTTATATTTTCATGAGCCAATTTCAAATAAACTCTCTCCTATTAAATAGAAATTTGCTAATGGATATCTAAAAGTCCCTATAATCTATAGGAATGATCTGATAAAATATATTTATGTTGAATTTGTTTATTTATTTATTTATTTTTGAGACAGGATCTCGCTATGTAGTTCAGGATCTCACTGTGCAGTTCAGGCTGTCCTTAAACTCACTTTGCAGCCCAGGTTTGCCTCGAACATGCAAGGATCCTCCTGTCTCGGCCTCCCAAGTGCTGGGATTACAGGCGTGCGCCACCATGCCTGATTTATTCATGTTACATTTAGAGGTTGAATGATATTTAGACAAGAAATAAAATCCATGTAACTTGAAATATATATTCTTTTGTATCAGCAAAATCTGAATAATAAAAAATCAATACAAACTAATAAGAAATCAAGCTTAGGGTTTGGATGTAGTTCAATGATAAGCATTTGCCTAGCATGCACAAGGCAAACACATACACACACACATACACACAAAAGGAAAGAAAAATAAGATGTCTAGAATAAAGATGGAGAAACTATGAGGCATGGTGGTGCACGCCTGTAATCCTAGCACTTGGGAGGCTGAGGCAGGAGGAATGCCATGAGTTCGAGGCCAGCCTGGGCTGCATAGTGAGACCCTGTCTCAAAAAACAAACAACAACAACAACAACAACAACAACAACAACAAAAAGATGGCACAATTGATGCTATCTGCAAATACATTTATTTTATTTTTTAACAGACAGGGTCTAGCTAAGTTGCCCAGGCTGATGGTTACAAGCTCTTGGGTCAAGTGATTCTCCTGCCTCAGCCTCCTAAGGTACCCCTGCACCCAGATATCTATTAATATATTTGCATTTTAAGGAGAAGACTATGCTTTAAAATCACTTTTAAAATATAACATCAATCTTTTCAAGAAAAAATTGAGTGAAGTTATACAGCTTCTTCTCTCTCAAAAAAGAAATTGCTTCTTTACCATCATTCAGAAAGCTTTTAGAAACGATAACATATTTTTGAAAGATTCTAGACTAAGTGGAAGAAAGTGTCATATCAATTTCTCTTTTCTACTCTACAATCACATTTTAGTACACTTCACTTTGTTACAATCCAATCCCTTTAAATGTTAAGTTTCCTAGCATCCTTTCCTTGATACAACATCAGAGAAAATAGTGCAAATGTACCTTTGCAAAATGTACCTACTGCAAAATGTACCTTTGGGGGGAAAAGTCAAATATTTAGGAAGGATGTAAAACAGATTTTGAAAATTTAAACTTCCACTGTGCTTGGCTAATATAGTCTTGTTATTGTTACCTTCTTGAGATAGGGTTTCACTATGCAGTTCAGACTGGCCTTGAACTCACTTTATAGCCCAGGCTAGCCTTGAACTCACAGTGATCCTCCTGCCTCAGCCTCTCAAGCACTAGAATTACAGGCATGCACCACCACACCCAGTCATGTGCTTGGCTAACGTAGTACCAAGCTTCTGCAAGGTAAGGACTTACAAATATATGCTCAACAAACTTCAGGTGAATATGGGCATTTTTAGCAAATGCTCAAAGCCAAATATAAAATATTAAGACAGTGAGCTACAATTTAAAATGATCAGCTCTAATTCTATACAGTAGAATGCTTTAATTTAAAAAATGGCCCTAAGTTTAGAAAAGGAACAATCAGATTTAAAAGAAACCTTCAGAAACTCAATGAATTCACATTTAAATTTGTGTTTTCCAAAATTTCAGCAATATACAGTAGATTTGTGAAATTCTCACCTTCTTCGGATCCTTCACAAAGTAACTTCCACTAGACCCTTGAGAGATTCTCTCCGGAAAAACTCCAAGTTCTATGGCTTGCTCTGCTGCTGATATAATTTCAGCAAACTCGGGATCATCCACGAATGAATTCATTCCTGCCATGTAAGTATAAGAAGTTACCGCATTAGGAGAAAGACCAACTGTGAGAACAATAAGGTAGAGAAAATGCAATCAAGTATTACATGTTCTCCTCTGATCCTCCTCGCAGACGCCAATCACACTTCTCTTTAAGTTCCAATAACAACATATGGGGAAAAAAGTTTGCTATTTCTTGAAAAAAAATCACATGGATACCTCTTATTTCTCCTCCTCTCCAGTGAGTCTGTCCTCTATCCTATGTCAGCTCTAACTCTAGCTTTGTCTCCAATTCTGTCCTTACCAGTAACTGCAACCTCCCCATATTTTCCTCCCTTCTCCTCCCCTCCTTCATTAACACTGATGACTTGCAACTTTAAATCTCAAGCCTGGACTTCTGCCCTGAACTCCAGACTACAGGACTCAATGTCTGTACTAAACTTTACTACCTCCAGCTCAGTCTTCCTCTTTACCCACCCTCCTGAAGGCATCATGTCCATTTTTCCCTGTTTCAGCTGGTAGCAACTCAAAATCTTCTAGGTTAAGCCAAAAACCCTTACAATCATCTATGATCTCACCCTTCACTTCTGCGAGTTAAGTTGGATTGTCAACTTGATTGGCATGTGAGCTGCCTAGGGGGTTAGGAAACCACACTTTTGGGTGCATCTGAGTGGGTCGTGAAGGTGTGACATTGGGTACTGTGTATGCCTGGTCCCTGGCCCTTTCCTCTCTGGCGCTATTCCCCTGCTCTACTTCCTGGTTGCAATGGGTTAAGCAGCTTTTCTCCACCAGGCCTTTCTACCACACCATTTCTGCCTCGGAGACAGCTGATCATGGACAGAGCTTTCCAAAACCATGAGCCAAATAAACCTGTTCACATTTTATTTATTTTATTTTTTATTTTTATTTATTATTATTATTATTTTTTGCGGCACCAGGGATTGAACTCACAACCTTGCTCCTGCCAGACAGGAGCTTAAGCCACTGAGCCAAACACCCGGCCCTAGTTTTTTGAGACAGGGTCGCACTATGTAGCTGAGGCCGGTCTTGCACTTGCATTGTAGCCCAAGCCAGCCTTGAACTCACAGGGCTCCTCCTACCAAAGCCTCCTGAGTGCTGGGATTAAAGGCATGTGCCACCATGCCCAGCTCTTGTTCACATTTCAATTTGGAAGGTATTTCAATGGTGTTATGAAAATTCATAACTTTCCTTAACTTGAACATAAAACCATTACTAATTTTTAAAAGATTGTACTGAGAAAAATACTATTAAAAGGGCAATTAGGTATGTTTAATCTATTCTTAAGAATAAATAATCAAAATACTTTGTTTATAAACTGATATGCTCATTCCAAATCATTCTTACTTACCTCTTGAAAGTCTTTTTTTTTTTTTTTGGCGGCACCGGGGATCAAACTCACAACCTTGCACCTGCCAGACAGGCACTTAAGCCACTGAGTCAAACTCCCAGCCATAGTTTTTTGAGGCAGGGTCGCACTATGTAGCTCAGGCTGGCCTTGTGCTCGCGTTGTAGCCCAAGCTGGCCTCGAACTCACAACGCTCCTCCTACCTCAGCCTCCTGAGTGCTAGGATTAAAGGCGTGTGCCATCACACCCGGCTTCTTGAAAGTCTTTAAAACAAACAGAAGTTGCCTTTTTTTGTTAACTTGTAAGAATGGCCGGTATTTAGTGGGTACTTATAGATGTATTTATTTGAATAAATGTAAATTCTAGTCTCATTCAAGCTTTCTAAGCACTCCCTCTTTAACTTTTTCCTGGGATTGAACGCCAGGGCCTTGCTCTGAGGTCCACCTTCAGCCCTTTTTGTTTTGAAACAGTCTCACTAAGTTTCCCAGGCTGGCCTTCAGCTTAGATCTTCTTGTCTCACCTGCCCCGGTAGCTGAGATTACAGGCATGCACATCACATCTACAGAATCCTCACTCTTCACAAGATGTTTGGCCCACCCTCTGAACCTTGTGGTTACTATGAATATACCAAATCTACTTCTCACGGCTAATTCTTCATTTCTTCATCCTGCACACCTACGACACTAACAAAATGGTCTAAGTTCCACTAAAATAGAGACCTTTGTTTCCTGATATATCCTACGTGCCTAGACCAGAGCCTGGCACATGTGGGCCCTCAATAAATTTGCTGGAAAAATTAACGAACTATCCCCTGGACCACACTTACGGGCTACTGCTGGTCCTTTACAAAGCAGAAACTGAAAATGAATTAAAAGAACCCATTACTAGCTTTTTATATTTAGTTGAATATAAGTGCACATGGTGATTTTATCAGAATTCATTGTAAATGACTAAGTCAGAATGAACCTGTCCTCCCTTGAGGATTAGAAGCACATCTTACACAAAACCAGAATACTTGCTAGAAAAAATGAGTGCTAACAAGTTCAGTGGACTGAGCCCTGCCTCAGGGATCCCAACGCTATTCATCCTTCAGGTCACAGGTTGGATGCCACTTCCTCTGCCAAAGCCTCCCTGGCTCCCATACCCAGGACACGGTTCTATGCCTCCAAGGAACGCTCAGCTTTCCCCATCAAAAGACACACAGGGTCTGTTAGAAGCATTTGTTTAATCGACCACTTCCTTCACTAAGCTGTAAAGCTATGTGGGGACAGGGCTAGCGACCACAGGCATCCATTTGATAGAGGCCACTATTGTTTCCTCAAGGCCTTGGTTTACACTGGCACCCAGTAGGCACTCAAATGTTTGATGAATGCTGAGTCTCTGTAATAAATAGGAAACAAAGGACAAGTGTATTTGAAGCAGTAGCTGAAGAACAGTCTCCAGCACATGGCCACTCACTTTCCAAAGCTTGGTTACACTGGATCAAGACACACCTACACCAAACTCTTGTTAAGTCTTCCTCTCATTTAAATCAGATTAGAAGTGTCTTTAACCTGCGTCAAGTAATACTGTTAACACAGCTTCTAAAGTGGGCTTCCAGGAAGTTGTAAGAAGCAGCTCTTTGGAATCAATCACTTTTATCAATTGTTCTTTTATTGAGAGAGATTGTTCAGCATGGGGTCTCTTCTCCAAGAGAATATCTGACAGGCTATCCTTTATCAGTTCTGTTTTGATTCAAACAATCAGTTTATTTAACTTTATGAACAGAATTAGGTACTCTCGTGTTAACTGTTCAGTAATCTAAGAAGCCAAACTTGAGGGCTGCCTTTTTCAAGTAACTGATGTATATTTTGTGTATTCTTATTCCACTCTCCACCTTATTTAGTTTACTATTCTTATTTCCCATTTTCTTATTTCTCATTTTTAAATCATTTTATTTTGTTCACACATTTAGAAGCCATCATGAATCACTAAGTGATTTACAAATACACATTTTCTTCTATTTTGGTTGCTTTTCATAAATTTGAACACCATTCTCTACTAGGCTTTACAACAGAAGACATGCATTCAAAGTTCAGTCATTTCACTTCTCCCTGCTTTAAGTGGGAATAAAAAATAGTACTCGCTTCAATATATAGGAAGCACAATGAACTATGCCTACCACATACCAACTGTTAAGTAAGTATTATCTATTACCATCTTTATTACTATCCAATTTAATGATTAAAATAACTATAACAAGGAATGCCAGGACTCTTACTTCGACTCTGATCTAACAATCTGCACTACAGTTTATGTTATTTCTAGACTATGTCAAATGCCTTGTTAAAATAACAGCCATATGACATTCTTCTATTGCCTAAGTATGTAATGCCTCTGTCTATATAAATAAAATAGTTAAGCATCATAAATTATGTTAATACTGACCTGAGGCAAGAATGTCTTGGAAATCAAATAATTTGATGGTAAAGGACAAAGAAAATAAAATGATTTATAAAATAAAAAACCTAAGCTAGGTGTAGAGACACACCCCTGTAAGCCTAGCACTCAGGAGACTGAGGCAAGAAGATTGCTGAAAGTTCAAGGTCAACCTGGGCTACACAGTGAGTTCAAGGCCAGCCTGAACTGCATAGAGAGACTCTGCCTCAAAGGAAAACAAAAACAAAAACAAAAACAAAAACAAAAACAAAAACAACCTGAACTTAAAAATCTAGTTAAGTTAATCATATATTTTTTAGAAATGTCTTCTAAAGATTTCTGAGCAGTTTTTGTAGTTCAAAACTACTTTAAAATTCCATTAAAATAAAACCTCTGTAATATTCAGAAATAAGAAACTCAGGGATCTAGAGCAAAACGGAAATAATGCAGGACATTAAGAAAAAAGACCTAGTTTCAGTCCTGGTTTCAGTCCTAGTTTTATCACTTCCTGGACATTTGACTTTGAGCAAACCACTTACCTCTGAAGTTTTAAAAACTACCAGTCCTAAAACTATTATATTAATTTTCAATTCTCACAACAAGGAAGAGATCCAATGACAACTAACTTGCTGTGGTGTTGTGAGAATTAATTAAAAATAATTTTTAAAAGATCTTATCAAACTCTTAGTTACCACTACTAAGAAGGTAGGAATTCCTTCTAGTAATTAATTTGTATTCTAATTATCATATTTATCTTCACTTTGATCTTTATTATTTGTTTACAAAAAATTTTTTTCACACAACAAACATGCTTCCAGTTCTACTGAAACAGTAACCTGGCAGTAGAAAATGGCAAGCTTGCCATACGGATTCTAACTACTTCGCAGACTGGATTCTAGGTAATGGACACCCAAATTGACAACACTGCTAGGTGAATGCAGCTCTGTTTGTGATCTGGTTCCAACTTCAAGTTTGTTTGCTCTAATTAGTGTAGCACTGCAAATGGCACATGCAATTAGCTAACATTTTAATGACACATTCCTGTCAAGAGGCATTTTCAGTTTCAACAATAAGACAGACCTCTCTCTCTCTCTTTCTTTTTCTTTCTTGAGACAAGGTCTTGCTATGTACTTCAGGCTAGCACTGAGTTCACTATGTAGCCCAGGCTGGTCTCCAACTAGTGGCAATCCTCCTGCCTCAGCCTCCTGAGCAGTGTGATTACAAGCATTCACCATCATGTCCAGTCAGAGTGCTCTCTTTGGGTCTTTCTGATTTATTCTAGTATATTTATGTTTGACTAGAAGACTAACTAGAACTTGAGTGACTTATTCTATCCAAAATTCCTTAAATTATTAAAGGCACATTAGAGTACTAGGAGTAGAACAGGTAAAATCTGACAACTCCAGGAAGACAAAGCAGTATTCATTAAAAAACAAAACAAAACAAAACAAACATGCTACTTTCGGAGGTTTTTCTTTTCTTCCTTTTGTTGGCACCGGGGATCGAACTCACAACCTCGTGCTGCCAAGTAGGCGCTTAAGCCACTGAGTCAAACTCCTGGCCCTATTTATTTTATTTTGTTTGTTTTTTTGAGACAGGGTTGCACTATGTAGTTCAGGCTGGCGTTGCTCACGTTGTACCCCAAACCGACACTGAACTCACAACGCTCCATCTACCTCAGCCTCCCGAGCGCCGGGATTAAAGGCGTGCACCACCACGCCCGGCTTCGGAGGTTTTCCTTTAAACTGTGACATGGAGTGGTACTCCAGGCACGGTGTACACATCTTCTCTAAATGCGAACAGGTGTTAGCACTATTTCCAAACAGGCCTGTCTGTCGCTAGTTGGAAGTTTATGTATCAGTCTACTCACTTTCCACCAAAGTAACCCAACTTCACACGCCAAAAAAACTTACTTCAAACAAATATTCAGGCCTGCAATAGCATGCCTACATTGAACTAACTTCAACAGCGTCTCAACGACCCTCTCAGAGGCCATCAGTCCCTTTGTTATGAGTGAAAAAGGTGCGTTTCCTTAACGTATTGGTACAGAAGCTACTCAAAAACTCTGCAGCAGAGATGGCAGAAACAGGAATTCAACTGCCTCTGTCCTTTCTGGCTAGCGTCATAATAACACTGGGTAGGAAAGGGTTTTGAAGCGTGTCCCCCTGGCAAGTGGACAGTCCTGCCCTTCATCTCTCTACTGTCATCACCTTGCAAACAACTCGCAAAGTAGGGAACTTTCTGGAAAGTTCGGAGTTCTTAATTCGGAACTCAAACCCAAACTTGAGCAAACAATTTGCGTCATTTGGCAGAGTTAAGCTTTCTTCAGAGTCCCGACTCCGGCGTGGACTCACTAGGGGACAGGACTAAAGCATCCGAGTTTAACGACAACCGCTGGCCAGAGGCGAGCCGACCCACGGCCACCAATCAGAAGAGGTGACAGCAAGCCGGGAGCCCGCGGCCGGCCACGCTCGGGGCAGGGGCCCACGGGACGCGCCCGAAGGGGCGCTCGCACCTGGGATCGCAGGGCGGTTCCGGTCCGGGTCCAGGTCCGCAGGCGACCTCCGGGAGTCCCCGCGCGGGAGCAGCGGCTCCTGGTCACCGGGCTCGCGGGGGGCGGCCGCGCCCTCGCCCCCCGCCGCCTTCTGCAGCCTCACGGCGCCGCCCGGCGCGGCTCTCCGCTGCTGGGCCCCGGCGGCGCGCGGCAGCAGCGGCTCCCGCTCCTCGTCGTCCTCCTCCTCCGGGCTCCCGCCGCCCGCAGGCACCCGCCCGCCGCGCTCACAGGGCTCCGCCATGGGCGCCCCTCGCTTCCCGAGGCCGGATCAGCACGGTCAGCAGCTGCTGGGGTCCGACCTCCGCATCGCGGGGAACGTGAGCCGCTCGGCAGCCCCGACGCCGCCTCACCAGCTCCCGGGGCAGCTCGGCGCCCGCCCAGTGGTTGCCCCGCCCCGGCCGGCCGCGCCCCACCCCACCTTTACCCACAGCGGGGCGCTGACTTTGCGCCTGCGCGGAGGCGTCGAGCAGTCAGTCGGGCCAGTAAGGGTGGAACGCGCGGGACCGGGAAAGAGGCGGGACGCGTGGCGGGGGGGGGCGGGGGCGCGTTGGGGGCGGGGCGAGCGAAGGGGCGGGGCGCGTGGGTGGGGCGCGTGAAGGGGCGGGGCGAACACCTACCTCTGAAGGCCCAGAAGGCCCACTGCTCACCTGCTGCTAGTCCATGGAGGAGTGCCAGCCTGGGACTGACGTCCCGACGGGTGCCTCCTTGGGCTACAGAATTCCCTCTGAGTTTACTGCAATCTGTAGGTCATGTAGGTTTATTCGAATGACTAATACACTATTTGATTCTTCCACTAGACGTCTTGATTCAGGCATTCTTGCTAATGGTAGTTTTTTCTGAATGCCTGAGAAGTTTACCAATGTTTCAAATCTTTTCAAAACGCTTTGATTCTATTTATTTTCTCTTTCTAGTTCATTGATCTTTGCTCTTTATTAGTCATTTAGTGTTTGATTTCGTTTTCTTTTCCTGGTTGCTAAGAGACTAGTGATGGAGGACTTTGACTTAAGTTTATCCACTTAAAGCTACGAGTTGCCCTCCGATCATTGCTTTAGCTGCATTCTACTGCTTTTAGTGAGCATTTTCAGTCACCTCAGATAGTTTTTAACTTCTCAATTTTTCCCCCACCCATTCGTTTGCGGTGTATTAATTTCCACGTCATTTAGAGCCTTTCTGCTTCTCTAGATAGTCTCATTTGAATCTGTTGCACACAAAAGAAGGTACTCTTAACATTTCTGTCCTGTGAAATGTATTGAGACTCATTTTGCAGCCCAGATGTCCCTTATCTGATTAATACTCCATGTGCACTTTTTTTTTT
>RJWM01019777.1:0-38336 GCA_004363535.1 Dasyprocta punctata | reverse complement strand
GCGCCTGCCAGACAGGCGCTTAAGCTGCTGAGCCAAACTCCTGGCCCTTATTTTTTTTTTTCCACTTTCCCTCCCCTTGCCTCCATCCTACCTCCATCTCTTGGTCCCCTTCCCTTTTGAAAAGTACCTATATTCCTTTTTTGAGGCATATTCCTATTGATTTCCATAGTGATTATACTAGTTTATATTCCTGCCAAAAACGACCTTTTCCCCCACAACTTCACTTACGTTTGTTATAATTTGATTTCTTGATGATAGCCCATCTTTCTGAAGAAAGGTAGAATCTCAGTGCTGGTTTAATTTATATTTTGCCAGCAATTTTAAACATTTATGCATGTATTTATTGGCCATTTTTGCTTCTTCTGATAAGTATACATTCATTTTAGCTACTCATTTTTATTGTCCTCTTTTAGGTGTGTCTATTTTTTTTTAGTCTTTTAATACACTATAGATACTAGTACTCTGAGGAATAACTGGTAAATTTTTGCCAATTCTGCAGTTTCTCTTCATTCAGTTGCTTGTTTTCTTTGCCAAGCAAAAGGATTTTTTTGTTTGATTATTTTGTTTTAAATTTGACATGTTCTCAGGGCCGGGAGTTTGGCTCAGTGGCTTAAGAGCCTGCCCTGGCAGGTGCGAGGTTGTGAGTTCGATCCCCGGTGCCAAAAAAAAAAAAAAAAAAAAACCAAAGAAAAAAAAATTTGACATGTTCTCATTAGTTGATTCCTGATCCTATTTCTTATTCATTTGGGGTTGTGTTCAGAAAGTCTTTGCCTACATCTATCTTATCTATTTTACCTTCCAACAGATTGTTTCTGTTTTAACATTTAGGTCTTTTATACGTGTTGATTTCAACTTAGTACATGGTGGAAAGAATGAGTTTGCCTTCAATCTTTTGCATGTGAACAGCAAGTTTTCCTAGTATCATTTGCCAAAGAGTTTTTTCCCTGCAACATATATTTTTGGCATCTTTGTCAAAGACTAGATAGCTTATTGTGCTTGGAGTTCCTCTATTTCATTCTATTGATGAACATTTCCCTTTTTGTGCCAGTAATACACTGTTTTTATCACTGTGCTTTTGTAATATAACTTAAAATCCAGAGTTATGATGTCCCTTGCTTTGCTTTTCTTGTCAATGACTGCTTCTACTATTCTGGTTCCTTAGGAATTTTAGGATTATTTTCCTTAGTTTTGTGAGTAATGGCATTGATATTTTCATTTGGATTGTGTTAAATCTGTAGATCAGTTTTGGGAATATGGCCATATTGACAAGATATTGCTCTCTATTAAGGAACTAGAGATCTCTTTTCCTTTTCTGAAGGCCTTTTTAATTTTTTCAGAGTGCTGTAGTTTTCATTGTACCAGCCTTTCACTTCTTTGGTTACATTAAGTCCTAAATAATTAATTTTTCCTGATGGTATTGTGAATGGTATTGTTTTCCTAATTTCTTTTTCAAGAACTCATTATTGGTGCACAAGGTTGCAATGGATTATTCACATGTTGATTTTGCCTCCTGGTACATTACTAAATTTGCTTATTAATTCTGGTAGTCTTTTGGTGGACTGTTTCATATTTCTTTGTACAGGATCATGTTTTCTGCAAATAACAATGATTTGCCTTCTTCTACCCATCATAAAAAGAACTTCTCATCAATACTTCATAATCAAATTACCAGATATCCAACACAAGAACAAATTTTAGAAATTGTTACAGAAACAATGAATTACTTATGAATGTCAACCAATTACAATTATTGCAGACTTCCCAACACAAACATTAGTGCCCTAGAGAGACTGGAGTGGATGTTTCAAGCTTTAAAATAAAACAACTTCCAACCCAGGCTGACCTATCCTGCAAATCTTTACTTTAAAATTGACTGAGAAGTAAGTTATTTTCATGGAAAATAGCATCTTAAGAAATTTATGGCCACCAAAACAGATCTATAAAACTTTTCAAGAATGTTCTGGAAAGAGACAATTAATTTTATAATGCCAAAAATCTAATAGAATAAGTGCACCAAGCAGAGTGAGTAATTAAGTAAAAGAAAAAATAAAGAAACTTAGCATCAGGAAAATAATGCAATGACAGGAGTAATTCAATATATTCTTGTAATAACCCCTGGTGTGAATAGTTTCAATCTCCCAATCAAAAGATGCATATTGGCTGATGAGTCAAGAAAGAAAATCCAAAGGTACAAAGTTTCTAAGTAAATTTAACACAAAAATGAATTCATAGACTAAAAATCAAAGAATTGAAAGCAATATACTATGCAGTTGAAACCCAAAAACAAGAAGTAGCAATCCTATTTTCAGAAAAAGTGGACTTAAAGTTAAAATTGATCATAAAAAATCATAAAGGATCATTACATATTAGTTAATCAAATAATTCAACAGGAAGCTATAACAATTATAAACTTATATTCGCTGAGGACAGGCTTGAATAACTTCATAAAGCAGATACTTCTGTACATAAAAGGTCAGATAAACATCAACACAATTACAGAGGGGGAGCTCAATATCCACTGTCACAAATAAATCAATCAGTTAACAATCAACAAAGATATATCAACATTGAAACAAATATTCAAATAAATGAACATACCAGCTATGTACACTGTGTTTCTCCCCAAAATAGAATATACATCTTCTAACACATTGAACTTTCTCCACAATTGAAATTATTATATGCATATTATAACGTCACAGTACAATAAAACTAGAAATCAGAGACAAAGGAAAGAAATTATGCAAACATATGAAAAATAACGGTTCACTCTTGAACTTTTAGTGGGTCACAGAAAAAAATCAAATAAAAAATTAAACAGTTCCTAGTCTCAAATGATGATGTCAGTACAATATACCAGAACTTATGGGAAACAGGGAAAATAGTCCTAAGCAGGAAGTTTATAGCTGTGAATGTCCACATCAGGAAGACAGAATAAGTCCAAATCAATAACCTAAGGATGCACCTAAAGGTCCTAGAAAAATAAGAACAACCCAAATTCAAGCTACAAGAACGAAAATTATAAAAATTAGAGCAGAAAATAAAGAAATTGAGACTAAGAAAGTACGAGGAATCAATGAAGAACTGATTCTTTGAAAGAATAAACAAAACAAATGAACCCTTGTAGAAAATAAATGCAATGAGTTAATCAATGCAACTAGAAATAAAAAGGTGAAATTATAATTAACACAAATGAAATTGAGAAAATTGCTAGTAACTGCTTTTGAAAAATTGTGCTCCAATAAATGGGAGAATCAAGGGAAAAAAATAAGAATCCTACATCTATATTACCAAAACTGAATCAAGAAGATATAAAAACCAGGACTAATCTAATAACAGGCAATGAAATTGGAAGAGTAATTAATAACTCACTAAGAAAAGTCCAAAATGCAATGGGTTCACTACTAAATTCTATAAAACTTTCGAGAAAGATATAACACCAATTCTCCTCAAATTGTGTAATGAAATGCAGATAAAATTAGTACCCCCAAAGTTATTCCTAGAGCCTAGATTTTCCTAAAGATCAATCAGAGAGAGAGAGAGAGAGAGAGAGAGAGAGAGAGAGAGAGAGAGAGAGAAATTACAGGCTAATCTCTTTAATGAACATAGATGTAAAAGTCCTCAGCAAGAGGCTGGCAAACAGAATACAAGAGATCATCAAAACAGATCATACATCATTCTCTGAGAGGGTTTGTCCCAAGGATGCAGAGATGATGAAACATATGCAAACCAGTACATGACATAAATAAGCAAAGACAAAACTCACATTGTCATCTCAGTGGGTGAAGGATAAACCTTTGACAAAATCCAGCGTCCATTCATGAGAAAACTCTAAAGAAAATAAGTGTATAGGAACCTTACTGCAATCTGATTGAAGCCATTTGTGACTGTCTTAACCAAACATTATAGGTAGCATAGCCATTGAGAAAAGTGATGAATGAAACCTCACCAGTAACCCAGGAATCCTATAAACTTCTATATATACTTTACTGTCCTTGCATGGGAATGGTTTTCACTTTATTTCACACTATACTAATGGGTCTTACATAATCAGTCTAGCCCTGGAAACTCCTAGTGAGTCCAGGACATTAATTTTGTTGGAGTTGTTGCACCATTCCCTTGTGAATAGGTGAGTGTAAAGTCATACAATTTAGCACAACCCCATCAATGTAATGGAACCAGCCAATAACAACAGAGAATAAGAGTAGAATGACTCCCTGAACCACAATGACATGACACATATTAAGACTAGAAAATTCTGAGGCAGTACATGGAATTTTCATTGTTTTTCTTTCCAAATGAAGGTGAATTAGTCCTACAAATTTCCTTGTAAACACAGAATTAAATGAACCAAAGCGAGGATTCAGAAGGTGAAAAACTTACTCATACTGTTCAAACTGGTCAGACTCCATGAAAACAGTAGAGTATAAAATAGTAGAGAACTTATCAAGAGAGTTAAATGAAAGACATTGAAGGCTATTCAGTATTTACTTGTTTAGTTATGCAGTTACCTATTTACAAATACATGTATTTATCTTTCTCATTAGGAAAACAAGCTCCATGTGAGTAAGGGATATTTTTGTCACATTTGCTACTCTACTCCCAGTGTCTAATGCATAGAATGTGATAAATATTTGTTTCAATAACGCACATTTGTTAGTATGTTTTAGTTGAAAGAAATAGAATACCAAATCAAAAAAGACTAAACAATACTCACATGTTTATAAATATGAAAGTAGAACAGTTCTAGGTACTCAATTACTACTTCTCTTTTTCCCACTCCATTATGTTTATATCGCAGGAATATTTTCTTTTATACTCACAACACAAATAGGAACAAGGATAATCCTCCCCCTTGGTTTGGTTAACTGAAGATGATCCATTTTCCCACCAGGACTGTTGTTGGGAATTAGGTCACTTTCTCATTCTGTTGTTGTGAAGGCATTAATATAATGTGCTATTTTCACTTCCAGTTATAGAAGACTAGCAAAGGAAAATAAATAGACAAAACCAAGTGGCTAAAGCACCAACACATTCATCAATTTAGCACAAAATGATTGACTTTTAGTAAATACATATGGCTTGTGTGTTTTTTGGGTCTTTAGATACCTGAAGATATTTTGCCAATACAATTGAATTATAGTGATGCTAGATGGAGAATTCTAGTTTTGCATGAAGGTTGTATTTCATCTTGCTCTAACTCCACTTTTTGTCAAATATTTAATTTTATAGCTAATCTTTTTTCTCTTTAAGTCATTTTAGAATTTTAAAATTTTTTGAAACTGAAAGTATCTTTATGAAACACACATATCTTTGTGTGTGTATTTGAAATATTGCTTGCCATTTGATCACATCACTAATATCAAGAGTAATGTCACTTTTCAATCTTTGAGTAATTTTCAGGAATTACTTCTTTAATGATTTCACAAGTTTCTTACATTTTCTTTGTTAAGGACTCTACTTAAACATAGTCAGAAGAATCTAAAAATATCTCTTTTTTTAAATTAAATTTAATTACTGATCCTGTGTGTTGTAGTCAGGGTTTGCAAAGGAATACATACAGGACACATAATTTATAAGATTATTTTATAGTATTCACCCAAAGAATCAAATTCAGAAGAGAGGAGGAGATCTGTATACACACCAGAGACTCAAAGAATCAAGCTAAGGGCCTAGGTACCATGAAAGTATCCTTCAGGAGTCCAGTTCAAGGCCTAGAGCCCATGTGTCTTAGTTACATTTCACTCACTGCTGAGCCAGAATACCTGACACCCAAAATTAGGGAAGGAAAGGTTTAATTCCTACAGTTCTCATGGGTTTCAGTCCATACTTAGTTGGCATGAAGGCAGCATGGCATGGCAGGGCAGCCATTCATGGGAACTGCCAAACAGTAAGGCATGCGAACTGGCAAGAGAGAGTGAGGACACAGACTCATCTAGCCCTTACACTGTATGTTGGCTCCACGCCTGGGTGGATGCAGCACTCACATCACCAATTCCAGCACCAGAGAACAAACCAATCACAAATACCAGACTCAGCCCTATCCATGCCATGATTATGTGAAACTTTGAAGGGACACAGGATCAAACCCATACATTCTACTCCTGGCCTGCCAAGGACTCATGTATATCCTTCATGCAAAAGATATTTAGTCCATTTCTAAGAGTTGCCAAAGTCATAACAGTTTCAGCACTGCTGAAAAATCGAAGTCCCAAATCTCCTCTAAGATCTATGGCAAACTTATTTGTAACCCCCTGTACAATGAAAATGAGGTTAAACACTTCCAACATACAAAGGCACAAGATAAACATTAAAACTTGAAAAGTTGCAAACAGGGGACTACAAAGCATTGGAACCAAAGCAAGTTCAAAATCCAGCAGGGCAAACATGAAGTCCTGGAATTCTATGCTCAGCATCTGAAGAAATCTGGTTGCAAGCTCCAAAAGGCTTGAGTGACTCCAGCCCTGCGATACTTCTAGGGGTTTTAACCTCCAGAGCTTCTCTCTTAAGCCCACTCTGCTTGGTTCTCACAGCTTTTCTTGGAGTTCATGGCTGTTTCAAACTTCTGTGTTTTGCATTGTACCGTTGGTGTCACCCTTATATCTTTAAATATAGTCCTCTGAAGTTGGGGTGGAAGCCGCACATTTTCTTTGCACTTAAAATCAGTGTCACATGGATGACACCAAGGTCTACTGCCAGCTGGAGCAGTAGCCAGGCTTTCCTTTCTCTTGCCTGTAGGGGCCAAGTGCCTGGATCACTGAGCTCTCTGCACCAGATTGTGAGGAATTGCTTCTCTATGCCACTGCCATTCTGGAATCTGGTGCAGCCACAGCCATTTTGGAATCTCCTGTGGCCTCTTTCACACTCTGGAACATGGTGCTCTGCAACTTTCTCCACCGAGCAAACTCTTTCACCTTTGATGGCCTGAGGCTGTAATGGTGGTGACCCACTGCTTTGTGGGATGGCCCCAGGCCATCATTTCTCTGTTTCTTCTCAGCAATCAAGGTCTCAAATTTATCTTTACAGTGCATAGGTTTCTGGTCAAACACACAATATTTTAACTTACTGTGCTGGCCATTTTGCTCTTGATCCACAACATAAATCTGGTTAAAATCCCCCAACAATAGCCATGCCACTACTTCAATATTTAACTGCCTTGAAATTTCCTTTGTCAGATTAATCAATCCATCACCCTTAATCTCAGTCTCAGGCAAAGTCTCTGGGCATGAGCAAAATGCAGACAAATTTTCTGCCAAGTCATAACACATATCATGTGGAGTCCAACAACCAATGCAGTCCTTCTTCCCAGCAGAAACCTCCTGAGATTGGTCTTTACCAGCAGGCTTTCTATCAGCCTTCTGGTCTCCTGAGCTCTGAACAGAATCTCCCCTACAGAACATCCTAAGCTGTTCCAGTGCCACTGTTTCAGGCGACATCACTGAACCTTTCCAAACTCTTCCCACAAGCCATTTCCAAAGGTGCTTGAACCACATGGTCAGGTTTAGTCACTACAACGACTCTACTTCTGGTACCAAATTCTGTCTTAGTTACTTTTTACTTGCTGCTGAGACAGAATACTTGATGCCCAAAATTAGGGAAGGAAAGGTTTATTTCTTGCAGTTGTCAGGGGTTTCAGTCCATACTTAGTTGGTTCAAAGGCAGCATGATGCGGCAGGAACCAGTGAGAGAGAGTGAGGACACACCTTCCTCTCACCCTTACACTGTATGTTGTTTCCATCCCTGGGCAGGTGCAACACTCACATCACCAATCCCAGCACCAGACAACAAACCAGTCAGAAACACCAGCCCTGTCCATGCTACAATTACATGAGAGTTTGGGGAGACACAGGATCAAATTGTTACACCATGGCAATGTCCTCTATGAGTCCAAGTGGAGGCCAAGAGCCCAAAACAAGGTCTCCTGAAAATCTGTGTCAAGGGTCTTCACTGGGAAGGCCCATAGCTCAGTGTTGGAAACTAGAAAGTCTGAACCAGCAGAATGAAGTGTCTGTGTGAGCAGGCTGAGGGATCTTCAATGCACACAGGAAACAATGATTAGGGTAAGGACCAGAGCTCCCCCAAAGAGACCCTCAGCCATCCTCAGTGACAGTGAGAAGCTGAACACGTAGGACAATGAGAACAGCTGAGTTCTTTTCAGGAAAACCAGCATAACCTGCTTCTCCAGGATAATCAGCAGCACACCATCTTCCCCTCCAGTTCTCCTTTTATGTTGTTGATAACAATCCTCAGGCGGGCCTTCTGCATGCTGATTTGGTTCAGCTGGGAGTTACAAGTTGACCATTAGTTAATCCACCATGCTGTTTTTCCACTTGAAAATATTTTCATTATTTTGTTCCACAATAAAATTTGGACAATGTATTTAGATTTACTTGATTCTGCATTGTTTCCCTGTGTAGAAAATTGCAATAGAAAATGCTAGTATGAGTCCTACATGTTGGTTTGTATGAAATACTAGCTGCAAGTCCCTCTTCACAAATGTTGCTCTTATTTCTCCCACATATTTCTTTTCTGCCCCTCTTTGTTCCTTCATTCACTTTCTCAGTGATCTCTTTAAATTTTTATGAATACATTATTTTTCTGCTACTCACAAAAAGCAGATTTTTTTTTCTTCCCTGTGATTGGTGTCTATTGATGATAAGTTTAAGGGACAAAAGGAGAATTTTTATCCGGGGATTAATTCACAGTATCATGCAGGTTATTTGTTTTCTCTTAGACTTTATTTCTAACAGTAAGTAAATACCATAAAAATGGCCATTGTATCTGAAATTCGAATAATCACTCTATGATTTTCCTTATATTATACCTTTAAAGTACTTATTGTACAATAATATTTTGGTTTTAATGTAGTTGAGGTTTTACTTAAATTATACTTATTTAAAATGAAATTAAATATTAAATTGCAATAACATTTTTATTATAATCACTGAAAATGATTTTCTAAAAGCCACAAGAAATTACTTTAATTCTGTAATGAATGCCAATGCAAACCTTTAATAATATTTTATTTAAAAATAAACATTAGAGAGGTGCTGAACTCCTTGCAGCCAGACTCAGGGTCTGGGTGGCGTCACATTCCGGGGTACACTCTGCCTAGCTCCCTGGGACCAGGAGGCCTTGGTCGCCACCCAATAAGGCAAAGCCTCCACCCACATGCTCCGGGAGGGCACACTTACTAGGTGTGCACAGGATCCAGCTCCACCCAGTCCGGTGACTCAGTGCAACCCACCAGGGGAATGCCTGGCCAGCCTTGCAGGACACAGAGGTACTGAGTCCATCCCAGCCAGGACCCCAGAGCTGCTCATCAGGGACTGACCAGCATACCTACAGGGCCTTGGAGAGCTTGGGCTCTCCCCACAAGAGTGTAGGACATGCGTGAGCTCCATTGTTCAGTGGAGCAGACATTGTGGCGGGTCTTAGAAGTTGTGGGCCCACCCAGCCAGGGGCAAGGCCCTGGCACTGTAGGCCTGGGACTCACCCAGGCTTGCCTGGCACACCAGAGATGCTGAACTCCTTGCAGCCAGACTCAGGGTCTGGGTGGTGCCACACTGAGTACAGTCTGCCTAGCTCCCTGGGACTGGGAGGCCTTGACTCCCACCCAGTAAGGTGGAGGCTCCACCTGCATGCTCTGGGAGGGCACACTCACTAGTTGCACACAGGATCAACCTCTACCGGGTACCATGACCCAGTGTGACCCACCAGGGGAATGCCCAGTCAGCCCTGCAGGACACAGAGCCAAACAGGTTCTAGAAGAAAATGACAAAACAAAAGAGCAAGAAGCAGTCTCAATCCCCCAGCCCACTGAGAACAAACCCAAGGGACACTGAAACGGAAGACAGTGGGAGACACACAGCTGAACTTTCTGAAATGATAGAAAATGTAGTAAAGAAACAGCTTGATGAAGCTATAGAGAAACTCAAATCAGAAATAATCTCTCAGCTAAAAAATGAAATGACAATCATTATTAAAGAAATGTGTGTATCTAAAGAAGAGCAAGATAAAAATAGGAGAACTTAAGAAAATGATAGAAACTTTGAATGAACAATATAAGACACAAACAATGCATGAAACAGATGCAAAGGGAAATGCAGGAAATGAAAAATTCCATGGAAAGTTTGAAAAACCGCTTGAATAAAGCAAAAGATAGAATTTCAGATCTTGAAGACAGCATGGGAGCTTATGACCATGAAAGAAAAGATCTCTTAAAAATAGTAAGGAACCAAGAAACAACATTTCAACAGCTACAAGATGATGCCAAAAGAAATAACATAAGATTAATAGGCATAAATGAAAAAGTAGGGGTCAATACTAATGACCTGTGAAGACTATTCACAGAAATAATAGCAGAAAACTTTCCAAACATGGGAAGAGAATCTGAAATACAGGTAACTGAGGCATACAGAACCCCAATTAACCATAAACATAATAAATCCTCACCCAGACATATAATAATAAGGATATCAGAAACAGAGCACAAGAACAAAATATTAAAAACTGTCAGAGAAAAGAAACAGATCAACTATGAAGGAAAGCCTATCAGAATCACGGCAGACTTCTCAATGCAAACCTTTAAGTTAAGAAGAGCTTGGAGTGAAATATTTCAAATCCTAAAAGAAAACAACTTTCACCCAGATTAATGTACCCTGCAAAACTATCCTTAAAAATTGATGGAGAAATAAGATACTTTCCTGACAAAGAACAACTGAAGAAACTTATGGCCACCAAACCAACACTACAAAGAGTACTGAAAGACACTCTCACAAGACACAAACATAGCTGCAATCTTACAAATAACAACCAAAGGAAACCAGTAAACAGGGCAAATAATTAAACAGAAAATGTAGAAAACCAACAACAGAAAGATATCATGACAGGGATGAGCCAGTACATATCAGTTATATCAATCAATGTAAATGGTTTCAACTCATGAATAAAAAGAAACAAACTAGCAGAGTGGGTTAAGAAACAAAACCCAACAATATGCTGTGTATAAGAAACACATTTCACTCAAAAGGGAATTCACAGACTAAAAAATCAAAGGCTGAAAAACAATACTACATGTAACTGGAACCCAGAAAATAGCAGGGGTAGCTATTATGTTTGTGGACAATATGAACTTCAAACCGAAAATGATCAAAAGAGATAAAGAAGGTCACTACATACTTGTTAGTGGAAAACTTCAAGAGGAAGAGATTACAAACATAAATATATATGCACCGAATATGGGAGCACCCAACCATGTAAGGCAATTTTTAATAGACATGAAAAACCAAATGAACAATAATACAGTTTAACAGGGGACCTTAACACTCCACTGTCACAGGGAGATACATCAACCAAACAAAAAATCAGCAAAGAAATAACAGAACTGAATCAAACTTGTGAACAAATGGCCCTAGTGGATGTGTACCGAGTACTCCACCCATCGACATCAGAATACACTTTCTTCTCAGCTGCACCTGGGTCATTCTCTAAAATAGATCATATACTGGTCCACAAAACAAGCTTAAGTAAATGCAAAGGAACAGAAATGATTCCATGCATATTATATGACCATAGCGCAGTAAAATTGGAAATGCATGACAAAAAAACCTACAATAACCGCATAAACACATGGAAATTAAATAATACTCTCCTAAATAACCAATGGGTCACAGAAGAAGTTAAAGAAGAAATTAAACAATATCTACAATTGAATGAAAATGTAAATACAAATTACCGGAACCTGTGGGATACAATGAAAGCAGTCCTCAGAGGGAAATTTATAGCACTAAACTCTCACATCAGAAAAATGGAAAGAACACACATAAACAACGTAGTGCTGCACCTGAAACTCCTAGAAATAGAAGAGCAGGTCAAGTCCAAAGCCCAAAGAAGGGAGGAAATTATTAAGATTAGAGCAGATATTAATGTTATTGAAACTAAAAATATATGCAAAGAATTAACGAATTGAAGAGTTGGTTCTTTGATAGAGTAAATAAAATTGATAAACACCTAGCCAACCTTATCAAAAAGAGGAAAGGAAAAACTCAGATTCATGGAATAAGAAATGAAAAGTGTAAAATCACTACAGACCCTGGGGAAATACAGAACATCATCAACACCTACTTTGAAAACATTACTCACATAGATTTGATAACACAGAAGAAATGGACACAGTCCTAGAAATCTATGAATTACCAAAGCTGAATCAAGAAGATGCAAAGCTGCTGAATAACCCAATTTCAGCTAATGAAATTGAAAATGTAATTAGGACCCTACCAACAAAGAAAAGCCCTGGCCCTGATGGATTCACTGCTGAATTCTACAGGAAATTTAGGGAAGACTTAATGTCAACACACCTCTAACTCTTCAATGAAATTGAAAGGGAAGTAATTCTCCCTAACTCTTTGCTGGAAACAAGTATTACCCTAATACCAAAACCAGAGAAAGACTCAACCAAAAATGGAAATTACAGGCCAATCTCCCTAATGAACATAGACGCAAAAATCCTTAATGAAATACTGGCAAATAGAATACAGCAAGTTATCAGAAAGATTATACACCATGATCAAGTGGGATTCATCCCAGGAATGCAAGGATGGTTCAACATATGCAAATCAATAAATGTAATACACCAGATCAACAGGGCCAAGGACAAGAACCACATGATCATCTCAATAGATGCAGAAAAAGCTTTCGACAAAATCCAACACCCATTCATGATAAAAACCCTACAGAAAATCAGAATAGATGGTCTCTACCTCAACCTGATAAAAGCCATATATCATAAACCAACAGCCAATATCTTACTGAATGGAGAAAAACTGAAAACCTTCAACTTAAAATCAGGAACAAGTAAGGATGTCCGTTATCACCACTCCTATTCAATATAGTTCTGGAAATATTAGCCAAAGCAATTAGACAAGAGAAAGAAATAAAAGGAATAAGGATAGGAAAGGAAGAAGTGTAATTATCATTATTTGCAGACGATATGATACTCTACATAGAAGACCCCCAAAATCCATTAAAAGACTTCTAGAAGTAACAACCAAATTCAGTAATGTAGCTGGACACAAGGTGAACACTCAAAAATCAACAGCATTCCTGTACACAAACAACAAAGTCACTGAGAGAGAAATAAGGGAAACCACACCTTCACTATAACATCCAAAAAGATGAAATACTTAGGAATTAATCTAACAAAGGAAGAAAAGATCTATACAGTGAAAATTACATTACTCTAAAGAAGGAAATCGATGAAGATCTCAGAAAATGGAAAGATATTCCCTGTTCATGGATAGGAAGAACAAACATCGTGAAAATGGCCATTCTCCCAAAATTTTTATACAGATTTAATGCAATCCCAATCAAAATACCACTTGCCTACCTCACAGAGCTAGAGAAAGCATTCCTGAAATTCATCTGGAACCAGAAAAGACATAGAGTAGCAAAGGCAATTCTAGGCAACAAAGGTAAGGCAGGAGATATCACAATCCCCGACTTGATACTATACTACAAAGCTACTGTGATAAAATCAGCATGGTACTGGAATCAAAACACACCTAAAGATCAATGGAATAGATTAGAAGATACAGTCACAACTACAAACACACTCAGCCACCTCATCTTTGACAAAGGGGCTAAATATGTACATTGGAGGAAAGAAAGCCTCTTTAACAAATAGTGCTGGAAAAACTGGCTTTCTATATGCTGTAAACTAAAACTAGATCCATGCCTATCACCATGCACTAAAATAAAGTCAAAATGGATGAAAGATCTGAATATTAAAAAAGAGACACTGAACTTCCTAGAAAACAGAGTAGGTACCAATCTTGATGACACAGGAGTAGGCAGAGAGTTCATGAAGAAAAATCAGATTGTACGGGACTTTCCAGAATCAACTCCTGGCATCTCATCTTACTAAAAAGTTTTTGCATGTCAAAGGAAATCTTCAACAGAGTGAAAAGAAAACTCACGAATTGGGAAAATATCTTAGCTAATTGTCCATCAGACAAAGGACTTCTATCTAAAATGTATAAAGAATTAAAAGAAATCAGGCCCCTAAAATTCAAGGACCCAATCCATAAATGGGCATCTGAGAAGAATACACACTTCTCAGAGAAAGAAATACAAATGGCAAATAAATATATGAAAAAATGTTCAACCTCAATGGTCATTCGGGAAATGCAAATTAAAACAATACTGAGATTCCATCTCACCCCAGAAAGAATGGCCAAGATTAAAAATCAAGCAACAACAAATGCTGGAGGGGCTGTGGGAAAAAAGGAACTCTTCTCCACTGTTGGTGGGAGTGTAGACTGGTGCAATCACTGTGGAAGTCAGTGTGGAGATTCCTCAAGAAGCTAGGATTAGAGATCCCATTCAACTCAGGTATCCCAGTTCTGGGCATTTTCCCAGAAGAATTGAAAACATCATACCACAGTGATATCTGTGCAACCATGTTTATAGCCACCCAATTTGTAATAGCCAAAGCTTGGAATCAACCCAGGTGCCTATCAATCAAAGACTTGATAAAAAAGATGTGGCATTTTTATACAATGGAGTACTACTCAGCTATTAAGAAAGAATTGAGACTTTTATAAGTAAATGGCCATGACTTGAGACCATACTCATAAGTGAGATTAATCAAACCCACATATGTAAATACCATATTTTCTACCTAGTGTAAGAAATGGAAAAAGTATATATGATCCAAAATCTATAATAAATACTAGGTAAGGGGAAAAAACAGCTCTTAGAGCAAAAGTAATTGGGAAGGGAAAAGGGGGAAGAAGGGAAGGGAAAAGGAAAAGATATAAATCTGTATATATGTATATGTAAGATAAATAAAACAAACACACATGTATTAGTTATTTAGAGAGAACAATTGATACTCATGTTTAGATCAATTTTAAATGTCTATATCTGTTAAAGTAAATAATCATTTTGAAGATAACAATATGCAATATTGAAACCATTGTCAAGTTTCTATCCTGTTTTGTAAACCTGTAATGTTACTGTTGTGTATTTACTCTAGTCGTTTGTCTCTTTTGCTTTTTGTCCTTGTTATATATGTCTTTTTTCTCTTAAATAAAAAATAAAAATAAACATTAATGTGTATTAAAATTATTATAGGAAAAGCCTTAGTATTTGTCACTGGTGGTAAAGACAATGTCTTGGTTACTTTTTTCTCATTGCTGAGAGAAAATACCTGACTCCCTAAATTAGGAAAGGAAAGGTTTATTTCTTACAGTTCTTTTAGATTTCAGTTCATAGTCCCCTTGCTGCAAGGCAGGGTGACATGGCAGGGCAGTCATTCATGGTACCTGTAAAACAACAGGTGTGAAACTGCCAAGAGAGAAAATATGCCTTCTTCTTGACCTTACACTATATGTCACCTACACCCTGGGTGGGTGCAGCACTCATATTGCCAATCCCAGTGCTACACAACAAACCAATCACGAATGCTAGACTCAGGCATGTCCATGAACACATGAGGCTTTAGTGGGGGCCATCTGACCACACTATAACGTTCCACCCCTTCCCACCCCCAAAGACCCATGTATATCCTTAATAGAAAAAGACATCTAGTCCATCTCCAAGAGTTGCCAATGTCCTAACAGTTTCAGCATTGCTGAAGAATTCAAGTCCCAAATCTCCTCCAAGATCTATGGCAAACTCATAACTGTAACCCACAGTAGAAATAACGAGGCTAAACACTTCCAACATGTAAATGCAAAAGATAAACTTTACCATTCCAATAGTTACAAATGGGAATACAACAACACTGGAGCCAACACAAGTCCAAAATCCAGCAGGGCAAACATTAACTCCTATAGTTGCAGGTCCAAAATCTGAAACAATCTGTGACAAATTGTGAGCTCCAAAAGGTTTGAGTGATTCCACCCCCATGACATTTCCAGAGGTTTTAACTCCCACATCTTCTCTCTTAAGTCCATTCTGCTCAATTCTTGCAGCTTTTCTTGCATGATCCACTTTTGTGGCTTTTTCAAACTTCTGGGTTTTCCATTGCACCCTTAGCTTCACACTTGCAGATTCACATACTGTGGTCTCAGGCTTACCAGGTGGTCCCAGGCCTTAAACTCAGAACAGGTGCATTTTCCTTGTGCTTAAAACCAGTGCCACATGGATGACACCAAGGTCCACTGTCAACTGGAGCAGTAGCCAGCCTTTCCTCTCTCTTGCCTTTAGGAGCCAAGTGCCTGGATTGCTGAGCGCTCTGAACCTGATTGTGAGGAATTGCTTCTTTACACCACCACCATTCTGGAACCTGGTGTGGCCGCCGCCATTTTGGAATTTCCTGTGGTCTCCTTCATCACTCTGGAACATGGCACTCTGCAGTTCTCTCCTCCAAGCAAACTCTTTCACCTTTACCAGCCTGAGGCTGTAATGGTGGTGACCCACTGCTTCATGGGATGGCCACAGGCCATCATTTCTCTGTTTCTTCTCAGCAATCAAAGTTTCAGTTCTAACTTTATAGTCCACAGCTTTCTGGCCAAAATCATAACATTTTTAAATCATCTTGCTGGGCTCTTTGTTCTTGATCCACAACATAAATCTGGTTAAAATCCCCCAACAATAGCCATGCCACCACCTCAACATTTAACTGCCTTGAAATTTCCTTTATCAGATTAATCAGTCCATCACCCTTAATCTCAGTCTCAGGCAAAGTCTCTGGGCATGAGCAAAATGCAGACAAATTTTCTGCCAAGTCATAACACATATCATGTGGAGTCCAACAACCAATGCAGTCCTTCTTCCCAGCAGAAACCTCCTGAGATTGGCCTTTACCAGCAGGCTTTCTATCAGCCTTCTGGTCTCCTGCGCTCTGAACATAATCTCCCCTACAGAACAGCCTAAGCTGTTCCAGTGCCACTGTTTCAGGCGACATCACTGAACCTTTCCAAACTCTTCCCACAAGCCATTTCCAAAGGTGCTTGAACCACATGGTCAGGTTTAGTCACTACAACGACCCTACTCCTGGTACCAAATTCCATCTTGATTACTTTTCTCTCACTGTTGAAACAAAATACTTGATGCCCAAAATTAGGGAAGGAAAAGTTTATTTCTTACAGTTCTTGGAAGTTTCAATTCATATTTAGCTGGTTGCAAGGCAGTATGGCATGGCACGGCAGGCATTCATGGCAGCCACAAAACAACAGGCATGAAACTGGCAAGAGAAAAAACATGTCTTCTTCTCGCCCTTACACTGTATGTCAGCTGCACCCTGGGTGGCTGCAGCACTCACTTCACCAATCCCAGTGCAAGATAACAAACCAATCACGAGTGCTAGACTCAGTCATGTCCACAATTACATGAGGCTTTAGTGGGGGCCATCTGACCACACTATAACAGACAATAAGAAAGGTAATGAGAGAATACTTTTTCACTTGCCATGTGTCAGTAAGTAGTCAAAAATGTTATATTTGATTCTCACACTAGCTGTATGAGGTGTGTATTATCTTTTCCATTTGGACAAAAGAGCACAAAATGGTTAAGTATTGTCTATGATCACAGAGTTAATTAGTTGAACAATCTGACTCTTTGACTTTCAGTGATTATACTTTTAAACCCTGTGTTACTGCTTCTCAAAGGTTATATTCCCTCCCTTCAAACAGAATAATGGACTAGTGTAAGAAAACACAATGCAGCCTATGATGAATTGCTGTTTAGAAACTTGCTTTTGAGCAAAAAAGGAGCAAGCAAAAAACCAAATAAATAAAAGACCCTCACAATGTGTAGCAATATATATCATTTTTCAGTTTATACAGTGGGAAAAATCTCACTAAGTGATTTCAAGTTGCCAACTTGATTTCACTGATTAAAGATTTTAAAAGATTTTCATCCATGCAACTCTAGCCAGCCAGTGGGGCCAGCTCCAGCATATCATGAATTTCAATCTTTTTTATCAAGTTTATAAAAACACCATTTAACTCAAATTTCTCTCTTCAAACTATTATCATTATTATTTGAAATAGAAGTTTAGTATGTAGCTCAAGCTGGAGTTGAACTCACTCTGTAGCCTAGTCTGACCTCAAATTCATGCAGGCCCTCCTGCCTCAACCTCCCCAGCACTGGGATTACAGGCATGCTCCACCACATATGGCTTTGAAGTAAAACGTTTGTATCTTTTGTCACTCTTTCAGAATTATTTTGCAAATCAAATGAAATTAGTTATGAAAAACTATTTTAAATAAAAAATAATCATATAATATGCCATTATTAGTTTTTTCAGTTTTAGTAATAAAGTACATTGCATGCTATTTTTATTGCTGGCACATGTGAGCAACCATTCTATAAAGCTGGAATTAAGGGCATGACTATTTAAATAATTTAGAGTTTTCCTTGATTCCACACATTTATACATTATTAGTGCTTCATAAAACTTAAGTTTTAGGCAATAAAACTAAAAAAGTAGAAAAAAATATTCTGAGGGCAAAAATACTATACAGTAGAACTTGATTTGCTAAAGAGTCTTCTATTATACCTGTCTTTTAGGAAATGAAGTGAATCTGTGATATCTAGTATACAAGGAATACTTGTTCTTGATAAATTGAGTACAACTTCCTTAACTGATAAAAACTTTGAAAACTTCCATAAATCATAAAACTTTGAAATTATTTGTTTTATTCCAATTTTGTAAAATTTTTGCAAAGACAGGGAGAGAGCCAGATGCCACCTGCTTCCAGAATGCAGACTGCGAAACAAGTAGTGCTCCACCACCACCACTGTAGATGCTTAGCTGATCCAGAGAAACACAGGCTGTGATAATAGATATTGAGGTAAAATATAATTTAATACTTGTAGTGTTTCACTCCCTTTGCAGGTCTAAAGCCAGTAGTCTGATAATCCATTCAGAGGATAACAATACATGATGTAACATTTATGGGGGAATCTCCTTCTGAATGTAGTGGCCATTGTTAATTCACTATCATCATGTTTTGAAGTTTCATATCATTTTCATTGTTTTGTTGGGTTGGGTTTTATTCTGTTTTGTTTTGTTTGATTTTATTATATCCAATGACATGGGCAACTATTTCAAAGATAGCAAGATGTATTATGGTAGCTATTTTTGATTTAATCTTGTTTTGAAGTCCTTTATTGCATTCATTGCTTTGTTGGTTCTATTATGTTGTGTTTTGTTTGATTTTTACTATGTCTCAAGGTATTTGCAGCTATTTTGAAGACAACAAGAGGCATTATGGTAACCATAATTCCCTATTGTTTTGAAGTCCTGTGTCTCTTACACTGGTTTGTTTTGATTGACTTTATTCTGTTTTATTTTGCTTGGTTTTATTCACTTTAAAATAAAAAGAAATAAAACAAAGCCATCCTTGAAATGACTTGATAACAAATAGTCTGAGTAACATATTTTGAAATATCAGAATCAATTATTTAAATGCAATAATTAGATGTGCAAAATATAGCATTATTCAATTTCATGTTATAGTTCAAACATGCTTCTAATAAACTCTGCCAGTTGATATATGTGTATTATTTTATAAACTATCCTATCTAAGCCTAATTTTTTCTTAACCTTTAAAAATATCAGTATCCATAATTTTTCACCTAAAAATATAACTGTGATAATGAATTAAAATCATACAGCTACATAAAAAGTACACATGTCAAATATCAACTAATACATAAATATTAGCTATTATTTTATGAGATTTAATTTTAACATTTAGTTGACGACTATAATTTTTTCATTGTCTCTTGAAGATGAATCCTTATCTTCTATTAAACACATTCCTTCCTTTTACCTTGCTTACAAGTGTCTATCTGGTCAATGACAGGACACCATGAAGTTATGTTGATGTCTCTTTCATCCATCCATAACTCTCTATGCCTATTGCCAAATTATAAATTTTGCGCCTCATGTGCATAACCTGAATTTTCTAACTACTCACATTAATCTCTAGGTTACACTCTTGCATATGGCATACAGATTGTTTTCATACTTTTAACACATTAACATGATAGACACTCTTGCTCAAAAGTGCATAGCTACTTTTGTGAAGTTAATTATGACTCTTAGACATCTCATTCAACATCAGTGACATAGAAAATCATAATTTGGCTTTCTGACATATTCTTTTATTTTTCTCCTATGAAATCTAAGTATTAGCCAATCTACAGAGCACAACGTTCTCTAAGTCTCCAATTCTTCTATTTTTATTTCTTTTTGCTATGAACATTTCATCCATTCATCATGGTTTCTATTTTATCAGTTTTTGAAATTGCAATCATTCTTTATGGCCTCAATTTTTCCATAGTTCCTTTATGTGTGTGGCCTAAAACTGATGCATTTCTACCACCAAGATGAAAAAATCCATCCCTCTATATACTAATGATGTTTATATTATGTTTGATAACATTTTCACATTTAGAAGTCCTTTGAGCTGTTCCTCTTCTTCCATGTATATGATTGTTATTATATTGTTTTAAACTTGTTAAGGAACAGGAAATAACTTTAAATATTATTTTAGGATAAATTTCTAGCTTATAATACAAGATGTGATAAAAATACAGAGAATATTTACATTTTTAAAAAATCATTACAGTAACATACTCATTACCATTGATTACTCTCAAAAAAACTTCCCTCTTCCTCACTTCCAACACATTTACCTCATCCTTTCTGCCACTTTCTGAGGCAATTCTCAGAGTCCTTTTTCTTGTATGTCTTTCATTGTGCCATTGTGGCTGTCTCAATCCTCTGAATCCATTCAAATGGTTTACCTTTCATGATTATTTTTAATCTGGGGGGCAGGGAACCAGAGGTTTCATGGTCCCAGATTTGGTGAAAAAAGAGGAGAGAATACACTGTAATATATTTATAAACTCGCTTTTTATTGGATGGCACTTGGTAGCATCATTCACTGCATTTTTGATCATACCTTTTTATAGATGTAGGAAAGAGGACTTCTTGAACTGTTTTCAAAAGTGGCAAGAAAGCTGTGATAAGTGTATTCACAGTGAGGGGGTTTTTAGGGAAGAGTAATGGCAATGTATCTTTTACTGCAATAAATTTCCTTTACTTAAACATTCACTGTATAGTTTGTCCACAAAAGTCCTTCAATTCATATAAATCTGTAAATGATGTTTTGCACATCATAGTTATTTAAAAATTATAAGATCTGAAAGGCAGAAAACACACAATATTTTTGGTATCTATGAAGACTTCTGTCTTCAGCACAGTTATTTGACAGAACACTGTGATCACAGCACTGTTCTATGTCAGTGCTATTCACTGTGGAAGCCTTTAACCTATTTCACCTATTGAACACTTTAGTAATGCTAAAGTGATGGGAAACTGAAGTATTAGCTTATTTAATTATTCTGAATTTAAATTAACACAGCCCAATGGAACTCAGCAATGACACTTGAGAGTGCAGATCAGATTTAGGAGACCAGGATGAGATCACAAGTTGGTATTGAATGAAACATCTCCCAGAGTGATACATACATAAGGAAACATAGGGTCCTTGGCCTTGTGCCACTAATTACCTATGAATACAACTAGGTCGGTGCCAGTCTAAGCCTATATTTTTTCAAGGAATAATTCAACAGCTCATGTGTTCCTCCAAATTACATTTGCTTCATTTACATTACAGTGACATTCATATTTTGTTGAAAAATTCTATGAGTTGTGACAAAAACATTTAATTGTATAAAAATCAATGCAATCAAGATATTGAATAGTTATATCACTGAAGAAAAGCCTCTTATGCCTTTTTGTAGCTAATTCTATATAGGTCTCTTATTTAGTATAGAAATCTTTACTGCTGAGAAACACATGTTCAACAATATGTTGCAAGAAATTTCAAGAAATCCCAAAAGAACATTAAAATATGTCTTTGAAATTGATTATGAAGAAATACGAGAACACTGGATGAATGATATCTGAGGAGAGATAGATAAGAAACTGTTAAGAAAGTGTTACTGGCAAAGTAGTGTATAAACCTCAAAGGAAGGAATGAAAGATTTATTTGCACTGGGGAATGTGGTGAAAGACTGTAATGGAGAGGAAAAGTTTTCATTTGAGAGGAACTGGTGGGTAATTGATATATGCACTCATTTAAAATGAATGTTCAGTGCTAAGAGCACATAAAATAACTGTATCTGTGTATACCACTTTTGTTAATGGCATACTAATTATTTGAACAAATTCCTTCTTACAATAGCCATAAATATGGAAGAAAATGTTTGCAAGAACTGTTTCAATGTTTTGAAATGAATATAATGGTGAAAACTTATTGTATAATTATCCATGAAACCTTGGAGTCCTAGCAGATAGTTCCAGCCCCAGGAGTTAGTGTCTGCCTGGGACTTTTGCCAATGCAGTAGGAATCAATGGAATAGCTAATAGGCTAGCAGACTAATAGAATCTAAGGACCTTATCAACTGTTTTGACAGTTTTGTGAAGCTAAAAACATCAGGAATCTAACAACCAATAAAATATACATAAGCTTTACTGAAAACTCCTTGCATGGATTAGAACTTTATCAATAGTGTACCTTGAGACTATGACTTTGGCTAAGATACTTGCTGTGAAAAATAATGTTAAGATTTGAGACTTAATTTTACTCTGGTAGCAACACTATAAATCTGCCCTGTTACTGCTTTATGTATCCTTTCAGGTAACATCAGATAACAAGGTCAGAAACAAAAATATTATGGGATGCCAAACATGGTATTCTTCAGGTCTACTTTAGTTTTCCAGGTCACCCAAGTCAAAAGAGATGACTAGAATGACTAGGTGAATACTGCACAAGTAATTTATTTCTATCATAGCCAAGGACCTCTAGCCTTGGAGAAGACACTTTTATTTTTTAAGTAGCATGTCTCTTTCTTGTCTCAGAAGGTGTCATTTCTCTACCTCTCATGGTTGACTATTACAAATAGGACCCTGAAGAAGGACCATAAAAAGAATACTTTGGAAACTGCAAGTGGCATACTTGTGATGGAATTCAATATCATTTTTATCATTTTATTTTCTGAATTTTGGTTAAAGTAATATCAGATAACTAGTTCCTTAACACATTTGGAGAAAACAAACATATATTGTTACCAGAGTGGTATTACTTCACTTTAGTACAGAAATAAGCTAACAGACAATATTGTAACAATGATGTCCAATAAACAATAACAAATAAGATGTAGAAGAAAGAAAAATGTATAAACACAAATGCATTAATTAGAAAAAATGCAAGATTAGAAAAATTCATTAGAAAAATGCCTAGAGTACACAGTTGAAACTCACCCATAGAAAAATCACACAGATTTCCAATAAAGAGTTACACTGTCTTCTAAATGATGTGAAAATACTTGTTTGAATTTTGTCAATCATCTCAAACTTTTGAAAAATTGAGATATAAATCTTTAAAAATTAACAACTAATTTTCAAAACCTCAAGTAATATTTTAAGATTGAATTATATGGTGCTAGAAAAGGGACTGCTGAACTGGAAAATACACCAGAAGGAAGAAAAAAGTACATAGAAATTTGCAGGACAGAGTTTCATAGAAGTTACAGTGTGATGGCTTAACAGTTTGCATGGGGGAAGATAAAGGATCACAAAAGAGTTTGTGATTGGTTGGCTAGAGAATTTGTGTAAAGGTTGACTAAAGAGAATCAGGTCATGGATTCATCAACCAGAACGTTATACATCTGATGCATTAAACAAATAATCCACTCCTAGATGCTTAATATTTGAACTATAGAAAAACATTTTAGAATTGTGAAAGGCAGATTATAGAGGAAAATTTAGGTGACTTGTTATCTTTCAACAGGAAAACAAACAACAGAACATAATTTCAGGAGAAAATAGAATAATATTTGCAAAACATAAAACAAAATAATGGACAACCTATAACTGTATACCAAAGCAAAAATAGACATTTTGAAAAATCAAAACCCAAGAATTTGTCATTCTTGAAATGTACTAAAGAAAATAACAAATGTTAATCAAGTACAATAAAGATGGCTCCAGATAAAAGTATAAAAATGCAGCATTAAAATACCAAGCATTTCCATAATCTATGTTATTGACTAGAAAAGTAAGAAAAAATGACTTGTATTATACCTGGTTTTCAATATCAAGTTTCACAAAAGATAAAGCATATTAGTGAACGTGAGGACAGTGGCATGTACAAAATGTAATAAGTTAAATAGTTGTTAAGGAATTGATGAAGAATAATAAGTATTTTGAAAAGTAGATTATAAGAAAATAATAACTCAGAGAAAAGAATACAGAGCAGTCAGTAAAAGAATCTAAAACACTTGAAAATAACTCACTTCAGGTTAAACTTATTAATTATTATTATTATATAAATGGAATAATCATGTCAATAGATAAGGATGATGAGAACTTACACAAAAGTCAACTAGAGTCTCTTTTGCAGAAATAAATCTAAAGCATAATGCTACAGATACTGTAAATATAAGTATAATGGCAAGTCATACAAAAATAATATAAAAGGAAATTATATAGTCATACTAATACTGTTGTAGTTAGGGATTACAGGGAGAACAACTGCATACAGGACACAGAATTTGTAATACTGTTTTATGATGGTCACCCAGGGTTAAACACAAGAAAGTGCAGGAAAATCTGTCCACAACACTAAAGACCCAGGATATTCAGGCAAGAGCCTGGATCCCACAGCAATTTCCTGCATGAGTTCAGCTAAAGACCCAAAACAGATGACAATGCCTCCCACAAATCCAACTGGAAATGTAAGGGCCCACAATAAGGGCTCACGCCAGTCTATTTTATGGTTCTGTGCCGGGAAGGCCAAAGGTCAGCGGTGGAACTAGAGAGTCTATGCCAGTGGGGTGAAGGAGCTGTGCAGTGGGTTGAGGGTTCTACATGGGAGCTGAGAAGTCACACTCAAAATGAGGAGCGGGGCTGCCCTGAAGAGTACCACAGCCATCCTCAGCAGCAATGAGGTCCTGTGCTCCTCTGAGGATGAGAACAGTAGAGCACAGGTCAGGAAGCCCAGCGTGACAAGCTTCTCCAGCACACAGCTTCCCCACTAGAGCCAGGAAGCGATGCACAATGTGAGGAGCAGAGCTCCCCTAAGGTGGACCACAGCCACTCTCATTGATGAGGTCCTGAGCTCCTCAGATGATAATGGCCGAATCCATATTGGGGAAGCCAGCATGACAAGCACCTCTGGGAGAACCATTGGCTGGAAACAGCAACTCTTGAAAGAACCCACAACGCCTCACTCTTCTTCTCCATATCTCTCTTTATGCTGGCAACTTTCTTTAGGTGGGCCGTCTATACTTAACACCAGCTGAATTACATCAGCATGGTGCTAAGTTGACCACCAGATTTTAATCCATAACAAATATCAAAGGTACTTCATTTTATATTGCAAACTGTTAACAAAAATAAGTATGACCACATAATAATAATAGTTAAATATTTTATTATGCATGATCATGCAAAAATCAAGTTTTATTACCTAATGTATTAGGCCACTTTCTCATTGTTTGGCACATATAAGACAACTAAAACTTGAAGGAGAGCTTAGGCTTATGATTTTGGAGAATTTGGTACATGGGAGGCCTAGTTCCAAGGCAGGAACCTCATGGTGGGAGGGCAGAGCAGAGCAGAACTGGTTAATTCATGATAGCTGGGAAACAGCAGGGAAACAGCACCAAAGAGGAAAAATCAGATATACTGTCCAAGGTCATGCCTCCATGACCCACCCTAGCACACTCAGAAGTGTGCTTCTCTAATCCCTTGGGGTCTCCCAAGCAAATCAAGTTGACAGTCATTTTTTTTTTTTTTTGGTCCCGGGGATCAAACTCACAACCTCACGCCTCTCAGGCAGGGGCTTATGGCACTGAGCTAAATCCTCAGCCCTATTTTTTGAGACAGGGACTCACTATGCAGTTCAGGCTGGCCTTGAACTCACTTTGTTGCCAAGGCTGGTCTCACAACAACCAGCTATCCTCCTGTCTCAGCCTCCAGAGTGCTGGGATTAAAGGCATGCGCCACCACACTTAGCTTCAAATTGACAATCTGATGCAACAGTCACATTAAACCCCTTGCTATCTTGACACCCAAATGCATCTCCTTAAATCATCCATAATGTTTAGATTTATACAAGATTCCTTTCAAATATTTCTAGTCTGTTTTTCACTCGCAGTTCTCATTATAATTGTGGCTAAAATTCGTCATCAGTATCCATCATAAAGCCCGAATGTGGGCTGACTTCAGACTTCCTACACCAGATCAATTAGTTCCTTTTGCTTCAATTTATTGTTCTACAGCCTCAGAACATGGGCAAATGTAGAATTTTCCCTTGCTGTATTGTAACCGTTATGGCATTAGTCCAATTTCTAGTACAGTCCACTTTCCTATCTCAAAACTCATGAGCACAGTATTGTCCACACTCCTATTAACATTTTAATTTTCTGAGTTTGTACCAGAACTGCTCATCAGATTGCTCACAGCATTTTAGGCTCTCTCTAGCTCACTTCCCTAGACTTTTCCAACTCCTCTCCTACACCAGTCTCAAAGGCTTGTACACCACATGGTAAGGATTAGTCATATTCTTTCTCTCTTTTACCAATCTTCTCCATCAGTCAGCTTTCCCATTGCTGAGCAAAGTACCTGAAACCAGCAACTAGACAGAAGAGAACTTTATTTTACTTAGAATCTCAGCGGTTTCAGTCTATCTTTGGCTGGCTTCCTAGCAGAAACATGGTGGAAGAGTATGGCATAGGAAAGTTGATCAGTTCATGTGGGCACCAGAACAGAGGAACCATGCTGTAAAAGGAGACAGGAATCATATATAATAATATCCAGTTACCCCTCCATAATCATACTCACCCATAATGGTCTTTCATTAATCCCCTGAACAGCTCTAAAGTCACTCAAGTTGATAACCCAGCTTAACTATCACATTTAATAAATATGAACTGTTTTAAAATAACAAAATCTACCCAGTTTATATGAATATTTTCATACAAGTATTTACAGTAGTAAAACAAAAAAGTATCACAGAAATATTTGGATATATCAGCTTTTGTCTCTCAGTTCCTGATCCAATGATCACAACAAATAAAGGATACTGTAACAGTTTAATTTATAAAATTTATAGTACAAATTCTTTTCCAGAGCCTGCTACTTACTTATAGAAATTGACCACATTTTGGATTATAAAATAACGCAAAAGTCATACCTGCATATAGTTTCTACCTTGTAATTGTGATCAGTATTTTTATGAATATTCATTGAAAGATATGTTTTTTGGAACACATACTCTTAGGTGTTCTGGGTATCTACCAGAGCAGAACTGCTGGGTTGTATGGAAGCTGTATGTCTCAACTTTTGAAGAAGCATCAAATTGTTTACCACAGCAGCTATACCATTCTACATTCCCAACAGCAATTCATAAATGGTCCATTTTTTCCACAAATTTGCCAGTCTTTCTGATACAGGAAAAATGATCCCAGACCTCCAAATGATATGGGGGAATGAAACTCTCAGCCTACTATATGTCCTGCGCAAGTTCGTGTTCTCTAAAAATCGAAGAATGAATTTTAGGAACGACGGAGGGTAAGAGCAGGATATATTTATTGAGGGAAAGAAAGCTTCTGTCTGGGGGACAGAAGGGGGCCCGAACGGGTTGCCAAAGACTCCGTCATTTTTAGAGACTTTTATAGAGTAAAACCATGAGGTTAGATGGGTCCAAGGCGGGGGAAAATGGGAACCTGCAAGGTGGGGATAGGGTGGGACATAACTACAGTTAGCCAATAAGATTAATTGCTCAGGTAAAATTGATTAAATCAAGGACAAATGAGGAAAGGAGTCACGTAGTAAGCGGGGATGCTTAACAGTAGTGACTTTTCCTGTAGGGGGTTGGAATGCTGACTCCTAACTTCCTTAGGGTGATAGGCAACTATTTAGAATATCAATACTTAGGCTATGGGTGTACTTGTTCTGTCTTTTGTCTTGGCATCTGGTCCACAGCAGGAGGTGTCTGTCTCCTCAGACGTTACAAGGTATCTGAACTTCTGCACTGGTTCCTTTGAGAGCCCAGCCCTGTCTGACTGCCTATATTATTTTTGTCTAACTCACCTTTCCTGTAACATTTCCACTTGTCAATGATTTTATTTAGTTATTCTCATAGATGTATAGTGAAATATTTCATCAGAGTTTTGGTTTTGATTTTTTTGAGTAAAGATGTAGTTATACAGCTGACTGGTGGATATAGTGGGGTGCATAGTGATTGTTTAAACACTATGCATTCCCTGTTGGGAATAACAAGTGCAGGGAACTATATAGAGGCAATGGCTATACAATATTATAAATGCACTAATGCTGCTGAAGTTTACATTGTTCATTTTGATATTGTTAATTTTATGTTATGGAAATTTTGTCTCAGTTAAAGACAAAAGCAAGAAAATAAACAAAATAAGAAATAAAGGCAAGAAAGTAAATAAAATTAAACATGCAATTACTCCAAATCTGAGAAATTGCACTCCTAGGTATTTAATCCTAAGAAAGGGAATTTCTAGGTTCACATACAGTCCTATTCATGACACTTACTCATAGTAGCTGCAAGTCAGTAATTATTAAAATGTCCTCTTTCAGGTGAATGTTTCAAAGAAACTTCTATGTATCTGTACTACAAAAATACATGAAATAAAGATACTTAGTTTTAAGTGCAGCAACCTAAATAAATTGCTAGAGAATTCTGGTAGTTGGAGAAAAACCCAAGTATATAGATTATAATTCCTGTTACCCAGTATTCTTACACTATTATAGACCTAGGGAGTAGATTCATAGTATTCAGAGGTGGGGACATAGTTTAGGAAGGATGTTGTAGACATAAAAGTAAAACTAATTATTTATTTCATCGATGGAATTATTCTATATCTTTACAATGGCCATGACGATATCCTGATTGTTTTATATGCTTTTAAGAGAGGCTACCTCTGTGATAAACTAGGTAAAAACTTTTTTTCGAGATAGGGTCTTGCTATGTAGTTCAGTCTGGCCACAAACTCACTGTGTAGCCCAGGATGGTCTTGAACTTGCAGTGATCCTTCTACCTCAGTTCCCAAAATACTATAATAACAGTTGTACACCACTACGCCCAGCTCTACACTGAGTAAAATGTATGTGAAATCTTTCTATATTACCTTTTACAACTCCATGAGGTTTTAGACTTCCCTATTTATTTTAATTATTAGAGCATATTAATAATACAAATTAATGGGGCTTCATTGTAATGTGTCCTTAAATAATTATTTTGAAAAATTTAATTTAAATATTTATAGAAACTGTTGCAATAAAAATGCAAAAGAAAGTCAGTTTTTTTTCATGAGGCCTGATTAACCTCTAAAATAAATCTTAGTTTAAGGAAATACAGTTATAGACTACCGTTTATGAGTGCATATATCAAAATACTCAACAAAATAGTAACATAAACTCATAAACATATTTAAAATAGTAATGATTTGTGATTTGGGTTAATTCCAGAAAAACAAATTGTCTTAGCATTTTGTTTTGTTTAATTCCAGGAAAGCAAATTGTTTTAACATGCAAACCACCACAGTGACAGAATAAAGAAGAAAATGAATATACATTTAAATGATTGTGAGAAAATGATTTAATAAATTTTAAACATTTATTAGTGTTCAAACACTTAAGTAATATATATGTATATATACACAGACGTTAATATAATAAAAGTTTTTGGACCTTGACTCAGATGACTTTTATTCTTTTATTTTTATTACTTTTTGTCATTTTCTTAGTATATTCATGATGCATTAAAAGGCTACATTCATCTTGTGGAACTGGTATGTATGCGTACCACATATTAATCATTTTTTGCTCTCCCATCTCCCTGTAGTCTCCTATCTTCCCCATTCTTAAAGTTTAAAAAGTCAGTAAGCATCTCATATAATGCTAAAAAATAGGAAATTAAACAAGTTTTACTATTGCTGTGTTTTGGGTGTGATTTGAGTGATTTCTCTAATGAATAAAAGGACTCTTGTGATTTGATGCTTTGTTCCTAATAGTATATCGGGGAGTTAGGTTGTAGGATTGTTTAGGTCACTGTGGGCATGTTCTCAGAAGGTAGCTCCCTTGAACTCTTAATTTTCAGTAAGGTTCACTATAAAAGCCTGATCCGGGCCCACTCCTCTTTGGCATTGGTTTGAGATGTAATCACTTCCTCGCTCCCATGTGAGCTCCTGTCCTGTTTGTGTGCCACAATGTGATGCAGGCATGCATTTGAGTCAATGCCATTCCTCTGAAACTACAAGGCTACAATCTATATAAATCTTTTCTTCTTTATAAGCAGCCTGCATCAGACATTTTATTACAATGACATAATGACTAATACAGTTATATTACATAATTTATTCAATACTATACTATATTTTCTGGTCAGTGAAATAATCTTAAATGATTAATGTATAAGCATTAAAAAGGAAAAGATAGCATAATAATTATGTGCAGATCATAAAATCCAAAAGATCCAAAAGAATACATAAGTACCTCACTAGAATTAATAAGCACTTAGTTAAGAGTTTCAGTATTTTTCCAAAGCTCATCAGAGTGGCCATTAACGTGGAAATTTTGACAGTATGCTTTCTTAGTCATCACATACAGAAAATGGAGAATCTCAGGAGCAGCACCACACATCCAGTCTCCAGCTTACTTTCACTGGTTCCCAAAGCATTGGGCCATAACCCATGGCTCTAGAGACTCAGAATTCTAGAATCTAGACCACAAAATGGCTCTAGAATTCAGAAAGGCCGGGTCCTAGTCCTGTTTCAGCAGAACCAGACTGTAGTTCTAATGCAGTAGACCTTGTACTAGGCCAGTTGTTCTTTGGATTGAAGAACTAAAACCAACCAATTATGCAGATCTAGATCAAACTAGGCCACTGTCAAACTAGGATTCAGTCTTACTCTAAATGGAGTCAGATTCCAAGGCCCAGCTACCATGCAGCCAAGTTTCATGGTTGCAGTTTCCAAGCCCACTTAGTAGACTTAAGGCTATGTCCATCCCTTCAGTTGAACAGCCCTTGCAGATTCAGAATCAAAGCAAACCTAAATGCTAGGTCAGACTTGAGGCACATAAGGTTCAGACCGGTCCCAATAGACACAGATGTCAGGCGTATGCTTATGCATGTACAGTATATGCGACCTCAAGAACCAAACAAACAGGTCTACATCAATGGATCCATGTTCCAACTCCAACTCTATAGAACTTTCTGTTACAATTTCTCACCTGCTGACACATTCACCAAGCTTCCACATCAATACCACCCACCTCCATCATACCATGCTAAATGGGCTACTCAGAATCTATGGATATGATGAGGGCACTTCTCAAGCAAAGCCAGTCAGCAAAGATGGCATATTTAAATGTGCAGAGAGCAGTATAGGGCAATAAAAAATGTGAGAAACCTAGGAATGGAAGGTACAGTAAGGAACCCAGTGATCGCCCAATAATGAAACCCAAAGAAATGGACATATATCAAATATGTGGCAAAAATTTCAAAATGATATTTATTAAAATAAAGCAAACTGTATATATATATATTTTTTTTGGTTGAATAGTTTGTGTGTATATATACATATATATACACACAAACTACTCAGTGAAACAAAGAAAAGAGGAATTGGATAAAACCATAAATTTAAGAGACAGATAGAATATATAGTAAAAAATCTAATTGTAGTTGGAACTAATGAATGAGAAGAAACTGCAGTGAAGAACTTCAACAGCAACATATCCCTTATGTGAGGAAATATGTGTATGAATTAGCTCAAGTTAGCCATTTCACAATGAATACGTATTTCAAAATATCATGTTATCCATGATCAAATATATAATCCTTATTTGTTGATTAAAATAAATAAAGAAAAGGAGAAAAATTCTTTACCTTGTCAATAAATGTCTGTACTTTTAACAAATGGTGAGATTCTTAAAATGTGTTTTTAAATGGAACTGTATTTGTTAATATTTTCAATACTAACGTAGTAAAAGACAAAAGTTAAATATTTAGCTATTAATTCTTCACTTAAAATAATACCTATTTTATATTGGTTATGAATAACATATGTCTTATAAAAATGAAAATTATTTTGTTTTCCAAAACAATAAGATGAAGTATGTATATGCCTGTTCGTAAATCCCTGTCATTGCTGGGTTAGCAGAAGACAATGATTGTAATATTTCTGTTTGATTAAAATATGTGAGTAGAGCCTGAAATATAGTTCAGCTGCATAGCACCTGCCTGGCAAATACGAGGTTGTGTATTCGATCCCCAGTACCAAAAATAAATAAATAAATAAAAACAAAAAGTAAAATAAAATAAAGCATATGAGTAAGAGCAAGTTTTTCATGTATTTATGGTTAGAAAAGGAATGCTATTTTAGTAATTATTTAAACTAGTAGTAGATATTTTGATACTATATCAAACAGATGCAGTAATTTCTTAAAAGTAAGAGGAAATGGGAAATATAAAAGGTTATCTTTCAACTCTAGTACTTCATTACAATAAATTCTATTGGCCCAGCTTGAGGAATATTTTACTAACACATGATTTGCAAGATCACGGAGTTGTTTGAAAAATATTGATTCTTGGTACTATATTACTCTATGTATTGTTATTGACTACATATATTATAAAAGCATTTACACGTGTGCTGTAGTTTACATCCAAATGTTCCCCCAAAGATGCATGTGTTCATAGGGAGGCTTTGGGAAGGTGAGTTGATCATGGAGGTAGTGAACTTACCAGTGGGTTAATCCACTGAACAATGTGACAAACATGGCAACATGTTATTAGGAGAAGGAGTCCACTGGTAAGTGGTAGGTCAGGGGGGCTGTTCCTGTGAAGGGTGTATGTCTTCTTGGAGTCTTCTTTATTTCCCTGATTTCAGGCAACAATAGGTTGAACAGCTTTTCCTTACCAGGCACTCTGGCCATGCCATTACTATTTTTGAGCTGGTCAACTATGGACTGAATGCTCTAAAGCAGTTATAAAAAGAAATCTTTCCTCATGTAAGTTGTATAAGTTATATACTTTTTTCCAGCAGTGTAAAAGTGACTGATACAATGTATCAGTATGACTCCTGAGCTAGTTATAAAAATCTTCAAAGAGTTAGGATGGTATTCAATTCATGATGACAGACACATGTTTTCCAAAATTCTAATTCCCTCTTAAAATCTTAAATTTTATTCTTGTAAACACAGACATATGTTTTTCCTTAAGTGACATCCAAATTTTGGCCATTTTTTAAAAGAATATTTGCAAAATATTTAAACTTCAATTAACTGTAATTTATCTTAATAGTTTTAAAAAGTATATGTATATGCCATTGGTCTTACTGTTGCCACACCTTCATTCACTCTTGCCTTTGTTCCATCAGTACAAATGTAACAAAATTTTAAAAAAGGAAACAAACAACTGTTGCTATGAAAATGGTTTGATAGATGGGATGTACTGAAATTATTTCATGGTCATTCCAGAAATACAGCAAGAAATACTTGTACAGTAATAAACTAAGAACTTTTACACATATTTCAATGTATATATCTTATTTTCGTTTCTTTGGTATTGTCTAGGTGGAAAGAAGACTGACTGTAAATCACAGGAATAATTTTTTAGGCAAGTAGAACTAATTTTTTATTATTTGTGAGAATTAGAATCTGGGAGGTTTAACCTGTTTATTGAAAAGTATGTTGTATTTCTTGAGTATAAAGAATAGAAGTGAAGAAATTTTTAAAAAGGAAGAAACTTTAAATATTATGTTATATTTGACAATTGTATAGCTTACACTATTTACAAAAACAGAACTGCTAAATAAACCATTTTATAGCTTTGAGTGCTTACTGCACAATACGTTAATATATAGCTCTACATGAAATAGTGAGACAATTCATTATAAGAATGTCATTATGATATGGATGATTACAGTCTTTGTTCCCTTTCTTCAAAAAGTCCTCCTAGTCTGTTAGCACTCTTTTGCTATTGAAGTACTACTATGGAGCTAGCATTTAGCATAGTTAAAATTTGAAAGTAGCACAGCATAAAAGTCGGAAACTCACATGCCAGTATTCATTTTCACAGCTCCATTTTATTCACAGAAATGCAATAGAATAGCTGAAGTGCACAGGTATTACACAGTGTTTGAAAGACCTTGAGTACTGATGGTCTGAAAGATTTATTAATGAAACTATGAGATTTAAAATAAGTTCAAATCAACAAACTGTCCTTGAAATCTATCTGAAGAAAGAAGTGAATAAGGCAAAATTCCCCATTAAAACTATTCCCACTAAAAAACTATATGACAAATTAAAAAAATGAAATTTTGTATGGGTTATGATGCATTTGTTGTTAATCAAAAAAATGTATTGAATACCACATGTGTCCATAACTAAATTATTCACAGGAAATTATTTGTTTTAATATTTATTATGTGGATTATGTTGAAATTGATTAGAAATTTCAAAGGATCAAACTTATGAATAATATAAAATGATGAATTCATTGTATAATTTCAAGAGAAAAATGCATTTAATATGCAATATTTTTGCATATATCCCTTTTTTGATAGTTGTGAATGTAAAACTACAATAAAAATTTACATATTTGAATGATACATTTTTAATATATGGTTCATATTATATTTGCATATCTAAAAATATGGCTCAATAAATATTTTCCTATAAAATACTTTCATATTATTACTTAATACACTTCACAGTAAGATATTAAGATCATAAATTTTTATAATATCTGATGACTTTATAAATTGACAATCCAATTTTTATCCTAGGTTACATTTTAAATCTAATTCTAACTGTATTTTATCTAATTATGTTCATCATCAACATTTCAATTATAGAATTTTACTATCATTTACTTGAAACATGTGTGTGCATTTCCTTATTGTCCGTTGATTTCTCTTCTCCAATTATTAATAGAAATGATCCTTTGGCAGGAGATGTAGCTTAGTGATAGACTCCTTTCCTGGTATGCCCAAAGCCCTGACTGTAATCCCCACCACTGCAAAGTGAGAAAAATTAATGACACTGTTCATCCACTTACTGACCCTTGAACTTAAAATGAACTAAGTTTTCAGGAAATCTAGTGCAAATTTTTGCAAAACATTATGGTGTGAAGCAATACAAATTTGTTTTCTTCTGTAGTGTGGGAGAAGGGATATACCACCTCAAGGTATATCCCTTTAATAATTTACTTCCAACTGCAGACACTTGGTAAGAAGAGAGGATTGAAGGGCATTGTAATCTTCCTGGAAAAAGGAGATGAAAATTTTCATGAGAAAATTAAACTCCTTTTATAGGAATAAAGAAATACTCTTTCAGATAAATCTCTACAAAAGGATCTTACTAAAGTAACTATCTTCCTTAACCTGTCTACATAATGTAGTTACTTTTCCACACTTACCTCTATTTCTTGAACTTAATTCAATGCCCTGTAAGTTTTGTCACTTACAACAATTTATTTTGCAGGTGTACCTGGGACCCTTGAGGGTAGATGCGCTTTGCCTGTACCATTCTTACAATACAGGACAACCGATGACTTACAAGGCTTAAATAAAAGGCACCTTTGGGGCTTTATTTTTTTTCTTGCATCATTAGGGGATAAACAATTGTACTAGCCTGTCTTCCATTGCTAAAAAAAAAACCAAAAAAACCTGGCACCCAAAACCTGAAGTGAGAAAGGTTTATTTGACTAACAGTTTCAGAGATTTAGCCCATTATTAGCTGACTTCAAGGCAAAAACATCATGGTCAAAGGAAGTGGTGAAGAGAAGCTGCTTACTTCAAGCAGAAAAAAAGCGGACAAGAGAACAGCAGCAGGAAGCCAGAGGGTAAAGGAGAGACATGGACACCAAGGTCACATCTTGATCTACTCAGAAACACTCAGAAGAAGTGCCCTTCACTAATCCTCTAGGCAACTCTATACCAATTGAGTTGAACATAGGAACTATTTACTACTCATTCCAGCTTCTGGAGTCCACCGGTGTTTCCTGACTGGTGGTCCTCTTTCTACATTTTTAAAACTAGAGAATGAAGGTTGGATATTTCTCATAGCTGACCTTTTCAGATTTCCTTCTGGGAATTCATCATCCTCTAATTCTGACTTTTCTGTTTCCTTTGCAAACTTTTGGAAATTTGTATGATCATACTGATTTAGCAGTATTTAAATCAATGATGGACCACGTATAAGATGGTGGTTCCATAGTATGACAATGAAGCTGAAAACCTCCTGCCGTCTAGTGACATAGTTGTCCTTACATCATAGCACAATGCCTTACTCAGTGACTTACTGTGATGCTGGTATAAACAAACTTACTATACTGACATTTATGTAAATGTATAGTATATACAATTTTGTAAAGTACATAATACTTGATAATTATAAAAATATATTGCTGGCTTATGTACTTCCTATATTATGACCTATTGTTATTTTAGAGTAGTGCATAAAACTGCTTATAAAAAGTCTTCCAGGAAAAGTGTGTTGCAGGCTGCAGCTTCATATACCTAACGTGCATGGCATTTCTTAATTATATGAAGAGGTCATGTCTAGTGACTGACTTTTACCATCTAAGCTTCTGTAACCATATATTATACTGCTTATCCAATGATGAAATAGCTTAACAATGCATTTCCATCCTTAAACTGTATGACTGCAATTACATGCCACACAAATTGACGACTTATTGAAGATCAGCAGATATGTAACTTTAATGTGATCTACTATCTAAATAGCTGTTAACATATACCCTAAGATATTCACATATTCTGGCAATTAAGATATGTTTATCTTGATGTGACAGTTTCCTGTCTCCCACAGAGATGTTCCATTTCAGACAGTCTAGAGTCCGTATCTGCTTTTCTCTTTCTCTTCCCTTTCTCACGCAGAATACTTGCTTGTGACTTAGCTTATACTTGCTTGTGACTTAGCTTATGTTGTTTTCATACACACTATTGTTTCTATTCTCCCTAACTGCACTAGGATTTCTCAGTAAAATTTGTATCTCTTCTGTTTTCAAACTGCTATTGGCTCTTTTTTTTGTTGTTAAAAATTGAGAATATTTATACATTCAGGAAAAATACAGTCTACACATGGTGCTCTGAATTAATTAATGCGTTTATTTATTTTCTTCTGCTTGTTTCATCTCTTTAAAGGAATTTGATTCTCCATGGATTAAACATTGCCATATAATGTTACCCTTGCTCAGTTATGTGTTGCTCACAAACTGGGATTAACTGTTTTACTGTAATGGGATTACATTTTCTGAGTTCATTGAACAGAATAATGTTAGAGAAACCTGGCCTTGTAACTTACATTATGTAAATATTTTTGTTCAAGTGGAAAGTTGTAAATCTAAGAATATCATGATAAAATTTTCATCCAATAAAGTATAGTGCCAACATACTATTTGCAAATTTTATGATTTTGAAAAAAATTCTTGGATTTCATAGACTAGGTCTGAATTTCAATTACACATTTTACCCTTCTAGTTAATTTGTTTTTCTGTAGTTTTCTCATGGTATCTGCTCTGTTAGCCACAATCCTTTCTGATGCTGTCAAGTGAAAAACTGGAAAGCAATTTTTCAAATAAGTAAAAAAGTATAAATAGTATTAATAATAATACATCCCATTAGCTTAGGGATTCTTTTAGTGAGAGTGATCCCAGATGTTATTTTGCTTCTCAAAAAGCATTGACAAAAGTCGCTAGAGAGCCACTCCCTTAATACTTCTGCATAACACTGAATGTTACTTTGCTTTCCTCACATCAAACAATGTGGGTTTATGATAACCATTTGGCAAGCTGGTATAACTCAGATACCTGACTTGTTCTTTCTTCCCATTGTAATTTTCTACTTTTCTATATAACAAAGTTAGAGAGCCCTACGGACTACAGTAAATATATTTTTAATGCTCAGTGTCTGGAACTTTCAAAATATTGTATTTCTTCCACTGCTCATTTCTCATTAAGTATAAATGAGCCTAAGAAGCCTGCAAACATAAGTAATTGCCTCAGTATGTGTCAAGATAATGATGTATCAGGGATAGAAATCATGCAAGATGGACATCAGAAATTTGTTGTGAACAAAACTAATTAAATACCAACAAAACATATCTTCTATGTATGCACGGTGCTGTTAGGTGAGAGTCCTATTTGTAAAAATGTTCTGATGTCTAAATTTTAAAACTTTTGGAAAATTTTGAAAGAATCTCTCCTGAAATTTAAACATAGAAGAAAATCTTGATTGTTTCT